>JANSTP010130228.1:0-12718 GCA_025330745.1 Cladonema radiatum | reverse complement strand
TTTATTGAGTGGAAAGGGGTGCGCATGGCAAAAAAGAAATTCAGGAACAAAAAAAATAAAAGAAGGACCAGCGGCAGTGCCACATGGATCGCATAAAAGCCAGACAGCATGCGAAGAAAGTAGTACTTCGCTTGACTGGTTCGGTAAAATATTCAAGTCCACAAATTTTTTTTCCGATAAGATTTTTAAAATGGCTGCCACGAACGATGCGAGCGAAGCACATTTTTTCAACTTAGTGGAAGGATTGTCTTGAAAAAGTTATTTAAATGTTAATCAAGGTTGGAAACTTATCAAAAAAGTTTCTAACAGAGTTTGTCTTTCAGAAAAACCACAACACTTCAATCTTTAAGTTTCAAAATGATTATTTCAAAAGACTTTTCTGTCAAAAATTTTGCTTCCATTTTGAGAAAAAAATTTTTTGTTTGAAGTCAGAGGATTTTTTTTCAAAACTTGATTTCATTAGCCCAATAGTGTTATATATCGCTAGAAAGAGAATTTATTCAGCTTTTCATTGCAGTTTTAATTTTTGAAAATAGTTTAGTAGATCAGAAGACATTCAAATTTTTCTCGACCCTAGTAACATTTTTCTAGAAAATGACGTCAGGACTTGCTGAAACAGCAGTGCCCCACCCCAAGAGGAATCGGAATCCTGGTCAATCTAATCTAGCTAATTTAAAAAAAATTAGAATGGGGATAGATTGTTTCCTTGCTGGGATTGATCCTTTAATTTTAATCAGTTTGGCAATAATATACTGCAGTTTTGTCATGTATACATAAACTAAGCAGGGGCCACACCATGAATTTGAAAGTGCAGGGGCCAGGGACCTAAGTTTATCTAGTTTCTAAAACAGTTTTAGTAAAAATGTCGGCATAGTGGGCGCTAAAAACAAAGGGTTCCAAAAAAGTGGGGGGGGGGCATTGCCCCCAGCCCCCCTGTGGCATGGCCCCTGCTAAGAAGTGGCTGACATTGGAAACCTTACTTTTTGGTGGTCATTTTTTGATCAGCATCTATAGGGGTTCTTCCAAAAGAAGATAGGTGTTAAGATACCACATGAGATTAGCTTCTTTTTGCAGTTTCTTTCTGGGACCACAATGAACCACTGTATTTTTTGTTTGATACTCTTATTTTTACATGATTGATAATTGTGTTTCATGACGACTGCGTTCGATGACGCCTTGCATGATTTTCCATCTTGCAAGGCAGGTTTAGCAGAGGTGCTCAAAAGCTTTCCTGGCCTAGTTCATAAACAAAATATGTGTAGAAATTAATTTTTTTCTTGATTTTCAAAAAAAAGTTTATTATTATTATTTTTATTTATTTATTTATTTATTTTTTTTTGCCCCAAAATATATAATTCTTACTAGGTTATTTCTTAGTTATTAGACTATATATGTCGAACTTTCTTTATATATATGATGCTGTGACTGAGCTGATCGATAAAAAAAGGTTGAATATATACTCTTTTTAAAATATATCTTTAGACTTTTTAACTGTTTATTATTTTTATTAGCAGTAATATTTACAAAAAGTCTATTTTATCACCTTTATTTATATGTTTGGTTAGTTGAAGCCAAAAATTGTCTTGTATAGTTTTCCCTTTCATTCCAACCAGCTGATGGATTTTGTCTCTTAAGCTGATATTCTTTATAAATAAATGAATATGGATGGTTTGTACTGATGTTCGAAGGTGAAAAATATATATATTTTCAGTTTTTAAGTGATATAAAACTATGGAAAAGATATTGATTGCTTTGGAATTTCCTCCTTTTTTCAATTCTGGAATACTGACTTGTAAATTATTGTAGTCCAAACAGAAATTTGGCTGACAAAAATGTGGCATAAATTTGAAAAGTAGTAACAAAAAATGAAGCCTTATTGAGCTATTTGATTTTTCCATTTGGTACTTGAGATGTGTGCATTGTTGTTATTTTAAAAAACCATTTTCGTGCCTGATTATCAGAAGAACAGGAATGTCTAAAAGTTTGGTGTGCAACAACAGACACTTCAATTGGAGAGAATTTGGCTTGCAAAAACATGCAAAAATTGCAGTTCACAAAAGTTTGTCTTTTCACTGAGGTGGTTGCAGCTTACAGGCAATATGCTACACTATTACTTTTGCTTCATGCCTTTTTATTTTCTGTATTTACCAAAACTGTTCAACTTCTCTCTGCTCTTTGTTTTATTTTTGTTTTTTGTGGGCTATAAGATTTAAATGGATTTTGAACTTTGTAGTACGTTGATTCAGGTGGACAGTGCTTTTTGCTTATGAAAAAGATATCAATTTGCATCACACCTCACATAATATATACTCGTTTTTTCAATTCATGAAAGTTTATCCAAGAATTCTTGTTTTTCTCCTTCTTAATCTGTTTTATCAATTCTAATAATTGAGCCAAAGTTCGTGTACAATCGCCTAATTTCGGACAAACCATTAAACTCTTAATAAAATCTAAACTAGGCAAGAAGAGCTCCTCTCTTTTACTCTATCTGCAAGAGAAATTATCTGTCTTCAATAACGAATAAGTTTCTGAACCGTATCTGTTCTGTAGTTCTGTAAATCATTCCTTTTTTACAACATGTCATTTTTCACGATGCATGCTCCTCTGGCGATCGTTCTCCATCCAAATCTTACTTAATCCTTGGCATCACAAAGAGATACATCACAAATTTTTATTTTCTTCAAAAAACGTTCTTTCATCAGTGTGAATGCACTTTCATTTTCCTGAAAGATGATTTGCATGCCTTAAAAAGTTGTTTTGTCCAAATTTTAGGGGAAAGGATCTGAAGTTAGGAACATTTAGCATCAGGTTTTGAAAGCAAATAATTTGAGTTTGCAGTGCTAGCTTGGTATAAATATTTTACGGAAATGCGATTTTTTGAATGTTGTGTAGCTAGGTTGGTATCACCTGAAAAGCTATGAAAATTATGGCTATTCCGCTGTTATTGGCTTTTTTTTATTTCAGTGAAAGACGGAAAGGATGGAGAGAGAGAGAAGGAAAAAGGTGTTCAAACTCTCTAAGCCTTCCACAACCAGCGAAGATTCAGAATCATCTGTTCATGATATTTCCTTTGATAATTCGAATTCTCCTATCCCAGAAAGCCAATCTGAGAACAGCTCTGAAATTGGATCATATGGCTCTACTGATACAGCTCTTAGCACAAATATGGAAACTAACACACAACCTAATGTTTTGAATGAAGTTTGCCCTAATATTAATTCAAATTCTGATGTTAATACAAATGAACAGCATAAAAACGGCAGTAGTGCAAGTGAAGTATCCTCTTTGTGCAACGATATTGAACTATTGTCGTTGCTACGAAAATGGACATTAGATCATCAATGCACAAGGTTGTGTATCAATGACCTTCTGAAAATTTTAATTGATGCTGGTCATGACTTACCCAAAGATGCTCGCACACTTTTGCAAACGCCAAACAAGATCACATCATTACCAATGAATAATGGAGAATATATATATTTTGGTCTTTGGAAGGTGATAGAAAATGTTTTTCAGAAATACAGATTTAGCAATACTGTGAACATGTATTTTAACATTGACGGTGCTTCTATTTTTAAATCTACAAGTTACCAATTATGGCCTATTCTTTTGAGCCTTAATGATATGTCACCAGTTATTGTTGCACTATATGGGGGAAATAAGAAACCAGTCATGGAAGAATTTTTGTCTGAATTCATTGTGGAATTAACAGACTTGAGCAGTAGCCCTAAAACCATTGGTGATGATCAATACAGTTTTTGTATCAAAAGTTTTATTTGCAATGCTCCTGCTCGCTCTATGTTGAAGGGTATTATCCAACATACAGGTTACTACTCTTGCGAAAGATGTATAGTTAAAGGGTCTTATGTGAACAACAGAATAGTTTTTCCTTCTGCTAACAACTTGTTGATGCGAAAAGATTCAGACTTCAGGCAAAATGTTTACGCTAGAAAAGACAGCAATGGTAAATGCCATCAAGTATCACATTCCGTTTTCCTACCATTGCCTATTGATATGATTAAAGATGTAAGTCTTGATTATATGCATCTTGTCTGCTTGGGAGTTATGAGAAGAATTTTGCAATTTTTGAAAGGATATTTTGTCCATGTATTTAATGGAAGATTATCCAACTTTCAGATTAATTCCATTTCAAATAAGCTCATATCAATCAGGGGATTTCTTCCACTAGAGTTCAACAGGCAATCAAGATCTCTCTCCGAACTAGACAGGTGGAAAGCGACAGAATTTCGATCATTTTTGTTATACACAGGTTTTGTTATATTGAAAGGTGATGTGAGTGACCAATGCTTTAAACATTTTGTTAGTCTATCTGTGGTAATCCGTTTTTTGTGTGAATCTGATCCAGAAGTTCGCCGAAATGATATTGAAAATGCAAGAGAATTGTTAGTCTATTTTGTTGGAAATAGTAAAGCTATATATGGAAGTACCTTTAATGTATATAATGTACATAATTTACTTCATTTGCCTGATGATGTAGGATATTTCAACTCATCCTTAGATGAGATATCAGCATTTTGCTTTGAAAATTACCTACACACTTTAAAGAAACTAGTGAGAAGTAGCCACAGCCCTGTAGTACAAATTGCCAGGCGGATAGAAGAACTTGACAGCGTGTTTGTTGAGAAGGAAGTTTTCAAGACCAAGTTGAAACCTAATTTGAGAGATGGTGTCTTCGAAACCAGCAGCGGACTAATATTTATTGATTCAGTAATGGAAAATTCAGTTAAAGGAAAATATTTTCAGAAATTTTCCTTGTCCAATTTCTTTACCATGTTCAAATTTCAGTCGAAAGAAATAGGCATATTTCTTATTCCACCTCATGTAAAGCCAGTGTTAAAAGAAGTGGCTAAAACGTCTTTAAAAAGAAAATGTGTATTGCTTCCCTACAAGAATAGTCATGTTGCAATCAGATTGCTTAGCGGTGTGGCTCTTTGAATTATCTTTTGCGATTTTCAGAAGACACAAGGACAATTTTATTGCATTCACAATCCTATGGAGTGTGTGGATAATTTTAGAAATTTTCAAAAGTTATGTTTTTTATTTTTTGTGTTTTCAAAAGTAAAAAGTGCTCTCTATATATATTCATTTTTCTCTAATCATTTGCATATGAGTTAACTTACTTATGCTAGAAAGAAATACCTCTTCTCAATTTGTTGAACAGTTCTGTGTGATAAATAAATACTTCTTCAAAGGATAATTAATTTCAGAAAAACCATGGAAAAACAAACAAAAAAATACTTTTTTGATACATTTTTTCTGTCTACCCACCATGTCCAAGTCAAGTTTATTTTTAACAACATTGAATGCTACTTGGGGAAAAGAATGACAAACTTATTTTCCATACCCAGAGTGACTAGAAATATAGAGAGAGTCAAAGAAAACCAATTCAATATTAATTATCAATTTGAAGCTAAACAGAAGTTTTCAAATATTTAAACATAATTTTATTTCAAAATTATATGCGTCCTTTATTGCCAAGTTTGGTGTGATTTAAATTATTTTGTTAATTGTATATGTTTTTCTACTGTATTTATAAATAACGTTTAAGAGGGAGCTGTTATGTTTTGGTTGTAGACAAAAGTACACGATTGTCATAGGTATATGCAATGTATCATTTGTTTGTAGACATGTAGAAATTAGGCTTTTATGTAACATCTTTTTACTACATTATTATTTATTTCATTCTGGTTAAATTTTGCATTTGTTACATTTTTGTTTTGGTGTATTTACTGAGCGTTTTACTTCGTATCGATTTGTTGCTTTAAGTTAATGATTAATAAGGTAAATTTTATAAGCCATCATTTTATTCAAAATTATAGTTTTACTTGCTGCTTACTGTTTCTTTTAAATTTAAAGGGTGTCTTTTCCCCCATGTGATGTCTATCTTTATTTGCCACATTTCTGAGGCAAAAAAGAACCCTTCTGTCGTCGTATTAGTTTTTATATAGTCCATTTAATTTAACTGTTATGTTTTAAGATTACGATAAGTCATCAGCTGGTTGCATCTTGATGTTATTGTTTTGATTATCTGGTTCTTTGTTTGTTTTTATTGCCCATATTCATCCGTAAACACAGTCTGTTACTTTTAGAGGAGATTTCCCAAGTTCAGCCCTTACTATTTTGTATTTAATGCTACATTTAGCAACACCAGAATTCTTAAAGCTACATGCAGCCATTGTCAATTTGTCAGTAAATCTTTGTCTTCCTGCCCGGTTTTGCAGATTATTTAGTCAAGATAAATTAATTAATGTTTTGCATGCTTCTGTAAATTATTTTATCAACTTGATATTTACAACATTGTCGCTTCTAATAAATCTTGTGGTCACTTGATCCCTAATCTGTATTGGACATTTCAGTTTTGCAGATGGAATGCCTATTCCTTTTCAACGAAGGCTTAATATACCAGAGTGATGATTTTTTATTAATATAAACAAGATGCAACGGATGTGTTCTGAGAAAATATGTGTTCTGAGGGGTATTTCTAGCTAGAAATCAGCATGTGTTCTTAGCATCACCATCGTTGGCTAAAAAGTTGCAGCAATAAAATTTTCTGTGGTCTGAGGCGGCTAGCTAAAAATTGATGTATTCTGAGGCAACAAGTTGAAAAATTGATGTGTTCTGAGAATACTAGCTAGAAAATAGACGTGTTTTGAGAGTACCAGGTCAAAATTTGATGTGTTCTAGGAGTACTAGCTAGAAAGTTGATGTGTTCTGAGGCTACTAGCGGGAACGTCTATCTGTTCTGAGGCTACTAGCTATTAAAAAACCGTCAGCAAGAATTCAGAACACATTTAAAGACTGAAATAGGCTATCAAATAGAGGTTAAAGGATTTAGCTTGAATTCATTATGTGTTGTTAGGCACTTTGAAAATATCAAAACTTTACCAAAATCATGTTGCTGACTAGAGAATAGAACACATATCTTAGCAAAATACATCCATTGAATGCTCTTGTATAAAACCCCTGCAAAACTGCACTGTCGACAATTTTGAGGTGAAATTTCTTTATATTGTCTATAATTAGCTAACCCATGTCTGCTGTTTGGCCATTTTCGATTGTTAATTTTTATAAAGAGTGGCATTTCTTTCTCCTTGTCGATTAGAAATAAATTCCATGCTGTCAGCTATTCCAATCCAAGTTTTTCATATAAGGCTAATCGCAGTTTTCTTTTCTGTTTCTGTGAAAGAGGTCTGATTCTTTTGTTTTAGTCTTTACTCGGTTCTTGCAATCAAAGAAGACGGGCAGATCAACAAGCTTATGGTACCACTTGTCTGGGTTGACTTCAAAACCTCCCAATTGTTTTACCCACCGAAAGGTAAAAAAGTAATTGGCGAATATATCCGTACCTGGTCCAAACCAAAGCACGATTGGCGTGCTTATAAAATAGAGGACATTATTTTAGATTATGGCACTAAAAGTGAAGCAGAACAAATGCTTCAATTCGACACAACAGATCAAGAAAGTGAGACAGATGAAAACATTAAAAGGAAAGAAAGAAATGAAGGTGTGGCTATTTCCCTTTGTCCGATTATATTTATGATTTAAGTTTGCCACCTCATCTCCAAGCAACTTTTATTTAAGTATCAAAGTGTTATTTGTTGAAATATTTTCCCCTGATAAATTATTTAGAATTTGAAGGCAGTAATCGCTTCCAATGTACGTAAGATTTCAACGATCATAGTTCAAATTTTTTCTTTTTCTTTTTTAACCTGCTGTTAAATTATTGAATTTTTTCCACATCTTAATCCTATTTGTTGTGAGGTTTTTTTGACAGATTGAAATGGGGGGGATTCTGACCCCGCCCTCGATTTCCGCCTCCCACCCGCACCCTCGTGACACAATTTGTATCATAATAAATAAAGCTCATTTGCTAAGCTTCTTTTTTTATTAAAATGAGTTTAGTTTTTTTTTGTAGTGGGATAGTAATAAATGTGATTTGTTTTAAGATTCTGATGAACATCAAGAGCGAATACAGAGCCCTAAGTTGAAAAGAAAGAAAGAAGCAAGTCGAAGTAATGCTACACCTGCCAGCAAAGCGAACACGTTTGACGCACCAGATCGACGTCACTCCCCGCGCCTCCTGAACAAGAAGCTCTTCGCTAAAAAGCAGTCGAATAAATCATTTAAGCGTTTGGCAGTTAATAATTCAGGTATTTAGAGAGATTACTTTATGGGGCGAAAGTTTCGCGTTTTCGTTTTTTTTTTTTTTTTTTTTTTTTTAATTTTTGCGAAAGGTAGTCTCCGCGAAAATGACTGTCATGTAGATTGGCGAAGTAGACTAGGGAGCTGATTCGCGAAAATTAAGTAGAAGAAAAATTTTTTTTCTGAAGAAAAAGTAATATTTATGTTTGAAAATACCAAAAAATGTCAAAATACCAAAAAATTTAGATAAAAAACAGCGCAAAGAGACAAAATCACAAAACTTCATCCTACGTAACGCGAAAGTTCATTTCACGCAAAGCAGATTTTGTTGCTGATTTGCGAAAGTAAATCCCTTAAATTTCGCGTTTTTTTTCCTCGCGAAACTTTCTCCCTGTAAAGTATTTTTATGAGAAAAATGTTACAAAATATTTGAATATTTGAAAATGTTTTAGAAACGGATTTTGGTTGTGTACGTGGTGGGGGATTTTTGGGACAATTTTAGCCTTCTTAATTTTTGATATTAAACTATATTTGTTCAACTTCTTTAATATTAAGTATGAAAACTCATTAAAATTTGTTCTGATAATGAATTTCTACAAGATGTTGCTCATTTAAGTAACTATCATTTATATTTTTATCAAATATTACTTTACTTCGAATAGTGTTTTTCTACTTCTTGGCTTTTCACTCGTATTCATATAATATTTACCACCAAGAGCTCTGTCAAAGTAAAAACACATTGAAATGTAAAAAAGGCTTAATAAAAATAATAAACAAATCACCTATCGATAACTTGGACTGTGGGTAATCCTGGTGTCTCTCCCCCCCTTAAAATGGGGGGAGGCTTTTTCCTCAAAGAGCAATATGGAGTGGGGGAATTTGAGATTTTTATAATTTCAAGGGGGGGGGGGAGATTAACTTATTATTATTTAAGTTATTATTAACGAAATGATTCATCCCTTCTTCTTCCTCTCTTTTTTTTTTTTTTTCAAAAACATAGGCGCGTGTTTTGACAAGCTTCAAATGATGAAATCAGTTTCTGTTTGCATTTGAATTTCAAATTTTCAAGATTCAAATGTCGAAATGATAACATTCAATTTCTGAAATTATTCGATTCATTTGTTTTGATTCGCAGAATTAGTTTCAAAAAAAAGGTGGTGGATGGGTTGACATTGTTAGGAATAAAACATAGATCAACTTTTTCATTTTTAAATTATTTTTGGTAAATTGTTTTCATTTGTTATTTCTTTCTCTCAATTTAAACTCTTTTTTAGCAAAGTTAGCTTTGTTTTAGCTATCCTTTGAAATTCCTATATTTTGTTTTAGTGTACATGATGTGTGCAGTAATTTTTTTAACAAATATCTATTTTACAACCTAGAAACGATCAATTCTCTTGTGTATCCCATGTATGTTTAAAATTTGTATTTTCATCTAAAATCTTTTGAAAAAGATAATAGATAGTAACAGAGTAAAAACGTTTTCAGAGTATAGCCGTACTCCAAATTTTTCTTCAAGTTGTCATCTTTTTATTGGTAAATATCTATTGGCAACAAGTCACATAATATGTCATATACACATTATGCGTCAATGAAGTTGTCATTGAAAAAATAAAATTTCTTGCGTTTAGATAGTGAAAGTTCTGAAGTTTCATCTGGAGCGCCAGACAATATCCCTAAATCACAACTTGTTTTCTCAACTGAAGCTTCTCCACCCGTGGAAAGAAGACAAACAGAGAAAGCTGCAAGTAAAAAGGACACTACGAAATATTTAGGTGATGGGGGTAGTGAGTTTGTTGAAATCTCAATGAAAAGTAAGGATTTATTTCCAAACTTTCTTTTCTAAACCCTAGCGTTTTTTCTTTCTAAGTTTATATATTTTTATCTTTCAGGGTTTCAGTATGTTCTTTTAATGGAAATACAAGAGATCAAGGACAGCCAACGGAAAGTCTTTGACGAAATTGAGGAGCTTCGTCGTCAAAGGCCATTGGATGATGGGGAAGATGACGAGCTTCAGAGTTTTTTGTCGAAAATCGGATCTTTCGAGGATTTTGAGAACGAAGAGCGAAAATTGGAACAGAAGAAATATTTCAAAAACAAGGTTTGAAATCGCATCTTTAGAAAATTTCTTCTGTTCAAGTGTGCTTTATTTTGTACAGATTTTGTATAAACATTCCACTCTAGGCGGCTAAAACACCCGCAATTTGAACTGTTTTTATTCGCCAGTTCGTTACATTCTTTGCATATCAATATTTCAGATTGCTCTCGTACAACGCGTTGGAGGAAAAGATTTGCGTACTGCTGTTAAAAATGCACTCGATGCAATGATGACAAGAGATGTGCAAAGTCTTTTCAGCAAAGAAGGACGGAAGGAAAAAAAAGCATTTAATGCTACGAAACATTATAAAGTGCTAATCGGTAAGTCACATGCTTTCTTTCTAAAAATGTTCCCAGTAGAAAAGATGAGAAAAATCTCTCGAGTTTTCGTTTGTTCTTCGAATTAAATACCCGTACCATTTTATAGTTTCTTTTTGCCTATAATTAATTGTGTGTTTCAGAATAAGAATATTTGTGATCATATTTTTGCCTAACTTACCTTCTATATGTTTAACTAGATGCGCTAGTAAATCCAGCTAGACAGTTTACCAAAACCGATATCGATCACCAGATTAGAGATTTGTTAAAGCGGGCGAAGCCAGCCAAACAAATGTTAGTGGCAGCCGTTAACACTGCGTCATCTGTTTGAAGAATGCCAACAAAAATATGAACTCCCTTTAAGAATTATTACATAGAGCACTGTATGCCATCTTATGTTATCTGTTATGTTCAGTGGATATATAATTATTACTTTTTTGCGTAACTTACTTTTTTTACGAGAGTTTTCAGCCGTCAGTTTTTTTATCTGAAGCCTTCAGTTTCTATCATTGGTTTAGAAGTAGAGCGATTGCTTTGTTATCCTTTATGAATATGTCGGAGTTTTGTATTGAGTTAAGGGTCACCTTTACCGCATTGCTAATGAAATTTTCGGAGAACTTTTTCTCCGTGTCTTATTAATGTCTTTTTATAGTTGCCATTATTTTTCCTTTTATTCTAATAGGATTATTTGCGTTTATATTCATGCTAAACAAATGGGGCGATATTTTTATCTGTGAATTTTATTCTGCAAGCGTTTTGTGTTTTTTATTCGAAATTGCTATGTACATAATTCTGCTGCCCCCTCTTATCTTGCTATTGTTTAACTTCGGTCATGATTTGGGAGAAATGTCATGCGTATCCGCTCACGTTCTTCAAATCAAAGGAGAGATGGTAGGAATATCTATAAGCATTCCTTTTGATGGCTCCCTGTTTATACTCGCTTGACATTGCCGCTTTAATGCTGATCCTATTTGTTTCTAAGACGTAAATGGCTGGGTTATAGGAAATGCATATTGCATATTTTTTTGAGCATTTGATACTTGAGTAATTTTTTTTTGAGATATATGATGTAGAACTTGAGCTGAAATGTTTATCATAATCATAATCTGATATTTATGGTTGTTATGTTGAAATATATTTTGAACTAAATTATTGAACTTATCACTCGCTAATTTTTCAAACTGTTTACCCGCTGGTCTGCTGGAAAGCGTACCCCCCTGGGCACAAGACGTCGTTTAGACGTCTGTTAGACGTCTAACAGACGTCTAAAAGACGTCTTGTGCCCACAGGGACAAATTGCATGCGACTTTTGTTTCCCTACGAAATAAGCACTACAGAATAGTAAACGAAAAAGCCAGAATGAAAGGATTTTACAAAAATGGACATATTATGGACGTCCAAGTTGGTGCAGAAATGGACGGACGAAAATGGACGTCCTAAATGGTCTAATAATGGACAGACGATTGCAGTCAATTTTGGACGTCCTATATGCGTCTATTAGCCATCCAAAATGGACGTCCATTCGTCTGATAATGGACGTCCATTTGACGACTTTTGGACGTCCTCATGTCTGGTGGGAAAAGACTAAGAAATATTATACGACAATCAATATAAATCAGAATGCAATCTAGAGACAAGGCACCTAGAAAAGGCTAGAAACATGCTAAAACTGAACAAAGGCAGGCAAAGTGTGACAGGATAAAAATCTGGAAATACAAAGTGGAAAGCAAGTGAAGCTAGCAGAAATCCAATCTGCATCTGAAAATTATATAACTAGTAAGATTACCACAGTTTGCACTAACAGCAGGTTGGCAAATAAAAATGACAAACAGATTCCTGTCACAACCAAATGGCACAAAAATCTAGATAAGCAATACACTGAACAAAAGATAAAAATACAAAAAATATCTTACTGGTAAAATTCAGGCAATATTCCTTGCTTGGTGAAAATTACAGTAAATAAAAACTTCAAATAGTTATCTCAACATAGAGATGGTAGACTAACTTAAGTCTAGTAATTAAAAAAGATGATGTCATACTTCAGAACATCATAACATATAACTTCCAAAGAAAAACTAGAAAATTCCTGCTTAAATAGCTTTCACAGTAATACAATAAAATTCCCTAATGTGAATAAAAGAAA
>JANSTP010130117.1:0-12720 GCA_025330745.1 Cladonema radiatum | reverse complement strand
TATATTAAAAGCGTAGTGTGAGATTTAAATATGGTCATGCGATTTCCTTATTTGGAAAACGAAAGCGTAATAGAGGACTTTTATTGGCTCAAAACTGTGTAAAGGAATAACCAATCAGAAAACGTCAAAAAAATTTCGGGAGAAACCACTCCAATGTTCCTGAAAATGTTCCATTTGTTCCGTCTGAAACTTTCCGAATAGAAATCAAGGAATAATAGCAAAGGCAAAAATTTTCTATAACTTCACCTGTACTTTGTCTTTAGTTGCCAAACTTGGTACACGTATACCACAAATGGTCCTGCATATTTTGGGCCCGATTTCGACAGTTTGTTGCTATGGCAACAACTAATAACATTAGAAGTTTAATTTTCAAAATTTTCTGTAATTCACCTGCACTTTGCCTTTAGTGACAAAACTTGGTACACGTATAAATCAAATTGTTCCAAAATATTTAAGCCAATTCTGACGGTTTGTTGCTATGGAAACGGCTTATTACGTCATTAGAAGCTCCATTTTGGAAAATGTTTATAAATTCTTCCATACTTTGCCTTTAATAACCAAACGTGGTACATATATACCCAAAATGGTTCCAAATATTTTTAGCCAATTTCGACAGTTGATTGCTATGGTAACGTCATGTCACGTCATTAAATGGTCAATTTTCGAGAATATTTATAATTTCATCTGTACTTTGCTTTTGGTGACAAAAATTGGTACACAAATACCCAAAATGGTTCTGAAAACTTTAAGATCAATTTTAACGGTTAATTGCTTAATTTTTTACTGATTTTCTCAAAGGTCAATCTAGAGATTATAGAACATTAATAAAGGTAAAGGATCGTCCAGTGATCCGGAACTGCTTTAGCAGGCCATTACAACACTTCAGTGTCGTCCCACGCTATTTTGCAGGGATTGCTATGAGCTCCTCTCCCTGGAACATTTATAAAGATCTTAATACCCTAACAAAACCAATACTTCCCCTTTCCTGATCAAACTTAGTAAACATAATCAAAAACAGGTTTTAGAGATTTTAAGGTCGTTAGTTTGTCAGCGAGGAGTCGCACAGTGATCTCTTGATGGGACTGCGTTAGCAGGCCAATACAACGCTTCAGCGTCATGCGACGCTGCGTGCAGCTAGTGATAATATAATTTGGCTTCAATGAAAAACCAAGTTTTTATACTATAATTATTAAATACAGTCAAATTTGTACTGATAGCAACCTCAAGACAGATGAATGTCTAAAGAGACCCCTATACAAGACTTTTTTCACATACATCAAGACAGCCACTGGGAATTTTCTCTAGTCCTCATAGAATCATATAAAGACACTTTCTCTCTTTCTTTCTGGGTCAGTAGAATTACTAGTATAAAAGATCTTGTATTACCAACAACAAATCCAATTAGTTGAGCTTATTAAGTGGCTATGAATTGAAAGAGAAGGTCTCACTGTTTCTTGCTTAAGTCTTTAACCAAAGTAGATTCGTTTTGACTGTAGAGCAGATTTCTGGATATAGTATAGACATATACCCAATAATAAGAGCTGTATACTCTGAAAATATACTAAGCTTAGCATCTTAACCCTATTCATGCTGAGCTTTTTTTGATGTCTGAATGCTGGGGGGGGGGGGGGGCGGGGCGGACCCCTCGATATTTTGAGAACCACAAATGATGAAGTGATAAAACTTTGCACAGTTGTAGACCAACTTATTCTGAACACTATGGTACCAAATTTGACCGATGACGTCATCAAATTTTGATGACGTCATCATTTTTTGTCCGACAGGTCGACAAAAATTGGTGATTCGGAGGTCCAACTTTGAGCGAGTAGCTACTAAACTTTAACCAAAAGAGCTTTTTTCATGCGGTTTTCACCATTTTCCTAAAGAATCAAAGTACTTTTGGATTATTGGGACTTGCAGGTAATTTGGGCCTATTTGACCTACTGGACCCAAAAATGGGCGTTGCCATGGCAAAAGTGGGCGTGGTCACTAAAAAATTTTTTCATGAAAATGTTCCCAGATAAATTTTGTACAAAGTCACAAAGTTTTATGGTAACAGCTCTTTTAGTTTTAGAGCAATATCAAAAAAACTACGAGGGGGGGGGGGCGTAATCTGCTCCCCCCCCAGCTGGAATAGGGTTAAAAAGCTGAATGAAATATAACCTGTGATTCCTCTTCAATTAATTGATACTGTTCTTGAATCTTTTCAACAACTTTGTAATGATTTGCTTTCATTTTCTTCATATCTTCAATCACCTTAAAAAATGGATAATCAACTATTTAAAGTAGAGTTGGGAAATAATATGAACTCCGACCATGGGGGATAAAATTTTTGTTAATAAACAGGGGGCTGTGGGCATATGAATACTGCTGGGGGTGGTGGTGGGAATTGGGGTAGTTTAGAATCAGTGTTTAAATTGGGAGGGGCTGGATGAGTGCAATGGAGAGGGGACAGCGAATTGGAAAATTGGCAGAAAATGTTACAACAGACCTTTTGGATACATTCCTTGGCATAATCCATGGGTACATAAGCTTGATGTTCTCCTGTAGATTCTGGTGGTGCCAAAACAGCTTCATAACTTACTAGAGAGCTCTCCTCTGTAACAAACAAATTAATAAACATTTTTCAATATCAACACAAATGCTATTATATTTCCAATAGGGAAAAGTCAATTCTATTGCTATTATAACCATTGAAATTTGCCTCCGCACTCGGAAAATGCCAAAAAAATTGCCAAGGCAAACTTAAATACATGCTGCATTATTTCAGCTATCTTAGCAATTTTATGTTACCTTTTGCGCCGGCAAAGTTATCGGAAATTCGAAGGCTGCATTATCACAGCTAGACAATCAAAAATATGAACAGTATTTGTTGCTTTTAGTGTAGGCAAGCCATAAATAGAAAATATAACCAAGCATATAGGTTTCATCAGCATGTTCAATAATCTACCTTTCTGAATAGTTTTTATTAAATTTCCGAGTAGCAAGAAATTTATTAGATTACCTGTTGATTTTATGTTCGACTATCTATTATACATTAACCCATGGTATGAAAGTGCACAATTTGTGGCATCTCCATTATATTGTAACACCTTTAAATTATTTTTTCTGTCTTTAAGTAAATAAGATTTTTGTCTTTTTAATGAAAGACTTTTTTATTGTAACTCATTAAAATTAAGTACTTTATAAAAGTTTGATTTGTTTTAACTAAAAAATTTTTTATAAGAGAAAAAACGCGCTGTTTAAAAATGGTATTTATACAGTCTTTCCACAAATACTTTTTAGATGATAAAAAGTTCGTCCAGAAGTATGCAAAAATCTAAGTATCTCAAAAAACTACTCCATATCATTTTCAGCATTTTCAAAATTAAACTATTTTTGCCCAGTAGCTCAGAGAGCAAGAAAGCACTTAAGTTCCTCATGGTAGTTAAATTCATTAGATTCTTGCTGAGATCACAATAAGCTAATATAAATAGCCATGGACCAAACCGACCAAACCCTATGGTTAGGAAGAGTGAAGACGCAAAGAGCTCTGTTTGTTTTAAAGTCAAAGAAAAGCTGAGAATCAAAGTTCAAAAGCGGAAATTTTGCAGCACAATGTGTGTCTTGTTTCAAAACTTGTTTTCAAAAATAACTTTTTTTGTATGAAATGTCTGACATGGATGTTGTATCTACCATTTGTTGCATTCTATGTTTTGACATGAATCAAAGATGAAATTTGTCTTAACTTATTTTTCTGACCTGCTTATTATGTTGAAAGATAACTGCCTTTGTATGAAGTTGATTTTATAGCATGACAATGTGAATATTCAATAAACATAAAGGTTAACCTAACAATTGAAGACTGGCTCCTAAAATTTCTTAAAAGACCAAAATGTTAACTAGAAACTGTAAAAGGGGGATCTTAGTCTAGATGATTATTTTCTATTTTCCTTATCAGAAGTGACAATGTAAATATCTGGAGGAATAGTTTTCCATACATTAATAGCAAAGGCTAAAAGAGTGTCTTGAATAATTATGCAACCAAATATGATAAGCGATTACAGTACTTATCCAAGGATTAATGTTTTCCAAGTTCTGATTGAATTTAGTTGTTGAAATCAAGTAAATTAAAAAAATTAAATCTGAAACACCCAAATTCAAATCTCATTATCATTAAATTAATTACAGTACCTTGTATAACATCTTGGTTTGCAAACTTATCTTCCAGATTCAAATCCTGAAAATTATTCAAAACCAAATATATTAAAGAAGGAAAGAAAGAAAACATAAATATGAAAAATTCTTATCAAGACTTAAAAAAACACATCAACATACCTTTTCCAGTAAATCAGGAGAACTTTCCGAATCTTTATCAATTGATGATACTGATGTGCTTTGTTTTGTCTGCTCATCTACTGAAACATCAAAGAAATAATTTCCTACTGAAAATTTACAAACAACTATCATGAGAAATCACCATTATTACCAACGCCTTACCAGTTGGGATTTGAACAATAGATGTTTGTTAATTTTCTGCCATATTTAAAATGGTGAATAAATTTTAAAAGATTCCACATATCTATGAGATGTTTTAAAGAACAATTTTATAATACGGTACCTACTGTACATAAGCAATTAGTTTCTGCACCAGAAAAACCTTGCAAAAACTAGAGGAAGATCTTTGACAAAAAGAGAAAGTCGGTCAGACCTTTCCCTCAAAGGTGAGCGATAGTTCTTGGACACCTCATCAAACTCCTAAAAATGCTAGCAAGATCTTTTTACAGTTCCTGTAAAGCTATATTTTTGACTGAAAAAAGAAATAGCTCTCCTAATAGCTCATCTGTTTGCATGTCAGGAGTTATTGGACTATATTTTCCAGGAATAGACTGGTAGGCAAACAGGGCTATTATTTAATGATGGATACAGATCAGTCATTAACAAGTACTACATTTTCCTTATGTGACAAATATATCCCCCAACAGCTGTTAACCCTATCTGGAATGGAGGGGGAGTTATGGGCAGATTTCGTCCCCTCTCCTGGTTTTCGTAAAATAACTCCGCTGGTGTTATAGATAGAGCCTTAATTTTTTGTGACTTGTGCTAAAATTTTATACATTTTTGCAAAAAAAAATTCAAAAAACTATCAGACAGTGGCCATGGAAGGCAACTTTCAGATGCTTACTGGTCAAATTTTTTTCACACAAATCATAAAAAACCGAACTTGCCGCATGATTTGTAAAAATCCTGCAACATGTGTAGAACTGGATCAAAAATGTGACATTTTGGTGAAAAGCTTTTTTCATTCAGATTTTATTTGAATTTCAAGGTTTTTAGCCATTTTCCCTATTTCCAGGTGTAAATTTAGGGAAATGATTCAATTGCTGCCTCCTTGCAAAAGGAATTGATAATGAAAAACATCAATAGCATGTAAATAGGCCCTGTATGTGGTCAATACATAAGTTAAAAATAGAGAGACTCTGTTCTATGTAATAGCAAAGGCCAGTAGCTTTGATTGATCTTATCCAATATAGTTTCAAATATCATCTCAACTAATATGCTTTTTGGCTGATAAAATGTTGAGGTAAAGCATATTTAAATAAGTACTGTAAAAGTACAAATGAAATACTTACAATCACTAGTATTCTTAGGCGAGACTGTATCACCTGTGATGGGACTTTGAAACAAAGTTGGGGAAACAGCTCTTTCAGATTGTTGTGGAGAAGATGCTCGAGTAGATGTTGGTGTGACTTTATTTTGACGAAATCGATTTCCTTTTGATGGTGCTGTAGATGGTCTATATAAGACAGAAAGGGAACTTTTAGACTTTGTTTTTTGTCTTTATTAGTTTGCTTCCCAAGCAGCAAATAATAATGAAAAAAGTCCTTGGAAACTTGAACTAACATAAAACGAAAAATGGTAAAAACAAATTATTCTTTCTTTATTAAAGTAAAACTTGCATTTGTGTATACCAAGGAGGAAATATCTGCAGTTTTCCTTCCATTTGTTTTCAGGTCAGTTTCACCTGTATAAGCAAGACACCTGTATAACTTGGATCGTGAACACAACATATTTTGTCCCTCTAAGCCATTTACACAGTGTAAAATAGACATTTGAAGCGAAAAGAAGGAAAGAGTGACAAATAAAGCACATCATCTATGGAGGCCTATTCCTAAAATTATCTCATAAATTTATTTATACTCTATAAAACAGCTTTTTTGCTGTTTCAGTATATATATTTCAATAATATGGGGTTGATACCAAGCCTATATTACATGTTTGCAAGGGAAATACTGGAGAATATTGACCGACATCAAAGTATTGCCTGAGTTTGCAAGGATAATTATTTCCCCCAAACTCAGAGAGTTTTCTTTTGTTTTGTTATTATTATTCTATCTTTAAAACACAAGAATTCATAAAGGAAAACTGAAGTGACCGCCAGGTATTTTGCATGATGACATTGCATTGAATTTATTTGTAATTTTTGTTGTTATGTGAAGAAAATTGGCGTAACCAATAGCAGACGGTAAATACTGCTCTGTGTTTGCTTGGCCTCAATAGGAACAAGAGTTTTTAAACAAATCAAACTGCTGAAATTTCTTGTACAGAAAATCCCCCTGCTTAGATGGGTAATAAAGAAGAATATAGTGAAAGTGGATTTTGATATTTGTGCCCAAATTACTTAAGGCTAAAGTTTTCACGTCCGGTTGATAAGACAGAGTCTCAACAGGCTTTAATGTCTTGTAAGATCATAAAACAAGAAATGCAAACAGAATGAGAATACCTTTTCAACTTTTATTTAATTTTTGGGCACATTTTTGAGTGCTCAAAATCGATATACCAACCTGGAAAACAGTCTGTATTAATGTCTGATACTTTTACTTTGCAACGGGAGCTGGTATCAATATATATCTATCCCTAGCAAAAACTCCTAACCCTAGAGTAACAGTCAAGTTATAATACACATTACACCATTTGCATCATGTTTTATTAATACCTTTCCATTAAATTGAAAACAATTTGATTTGATATTAAGAAGAATTTTGTTCAAATTTCTTTAATATGTATCAAACAAAATTATTAAAAGATTTTTAGTTATATTTTTTTTAAATAGCTTTTAAAAACCATACCTAGAGAGGTTTTCTTTACTGCTACTATCTTCCTTAGATGGGGCTGTTTGCGGTCGAGTGCTCACAACACTTCCAGATTCACTCCATGCTTCAATTGCTATGATAAATTGTCAAATAGTTAAGAGCAAGATAAAGATTGAATAACTATATTTGAAACAACTCTCTAGCAGGTTTTCCCAAGAGACATGAACATGCACATGCCAACACACATGCAATACTCTTACTGGACATACAAAACCTGCAAATAAAAGGTTGCTAAGAAAAGGGCATCATCAATTTTGGATCTTTTCACAAGCTAGGACATTACCACTGTTGATTTAGTGAACAGAAAACTCAATAAACCTCGTGTCATCAAATCAAATGAGTGTATACTCTATTCAAAAAATTATTATCTAAAAAACTCCCTTTTTCTTAAAACAACATCATAAAAGGACAAAGCAATGCTTCAACCAATTAGCAAAGTAAGTATCTAAAAAGTTCCCCCTCATTTTCATCAATAAATAATGGCAATATTTCCAAATAATCAGATCTTAATATTGCAACTGAAAAAATATTACTAGGTTTGATGGGAGTCTCTGTATCTTCAAAAGTTTCATTATCAACACCAAAGGATGTTTCTTCATGAATGGGAGCAACGGCATTTCTTTTCATTTTTTTGACAAGACCAGCGGCACTTGATGGTGTACTTGAACGAGAAGATGCTTGCTCATCATTTTCCTGAAGATTAAGATAAGATTTTTAAAGTTCTGTGCAATAATAAAACTTTATTTGCTGATATATTTCAGTGCCAAGATATATCTTACGTTGACCAAAAAATTTTGCCGAATTCCTTTAGAATAACCAATAATAGCTGTATTCACCTTTTGAAAAAGAGTTACTGTAATTGTTTCAATAAAAAACAAACGATTTATTAAAATTTTGTAAATAATTATGTACACTGAAATTAACTTCATGTTATTGGCCTGAAACAGTAGAGCTAAGAGTGAAAAATCTTACAGTACAGTACTTCCCTTATTTGAAATAAAATTCTCAATAGAAAAATTAGTTATAATCACATAACTAAGGGGCATCAATATTTTTAAATTCTGTTCTAATAATTTTAATTGCACACAGTATATGATTTTATAAAAACAAAAGATGATTGTAAGCTATTAAACTTCAATGGTCTTTAGATAAATAATAAATTCTGCAAACTTACTTTGACATGTGACTCAGCATTTGATGTTGTTCTTGAATCATTTAAGAAAGTATCTTCTGTAAATGCAGCATTGGAGGATTCTGGCCGAGCTACAAAAAAAGGGTTAACAATACTAGATCTGTCATTTACCAAGAGGTTTTTCAATGTAACACTTTTGATATGAAAAAAGATCATGGACTTTAAAACACCTTTTTCTTTCTTTTCTTGTATAAAAAGATGGCAAATAATCCTAACAACACAGTTTCTGAATGAATATGCATACAATTAAAGCATAGAACTACTGTATATATAGTGAAAGCTTGCCAAAATACTTGTCTGGAAGCACAGAGAACAAAATGAAAGACTTATTTCCCTGAAAGGAAAATCATTTACAAATTTAATAAACCAAATAAAACAAATACATTGACCTTCTGCTTGTGACAAAATGCGGTACAGTTTCAACAGATTTGTAAGTACTGTTATGAGAATAATAATACAAGACGGTGACATTTGCAGTGGGATAGTCTCCCTCAAAAAAAAATCAATCCCTGATCAAAAATTATCCCTATTTTTTAAAAAATTGTCTACATAGAAAGCAACTTTTAGGCAAGTTAACTGAATTTTATAGTAAAATAAGTGAAAATACCTTGGTTTCCCAATAAAAGGAGGATTTTTCTACTTATTTGAGTGTTCAAAAATAATCAACGTGCTTATCTGCAACTGACTGAAGTTTCTGGATTGGCTACCAGACAATATGCTCGTATTTTACAAAATAAAAAAGAGATGCTGTTTTCTTAGAGTATTCTATAGGTTAACTCTGTTGATAAAAGAATTAACGTATTGTCCTATTGCTCTGAAAAGGGGAAATAATAAATTGTACCTGCAGTTTCATCAGATACGAATAAGTGTTTGAGATCTTCTGCTGATGGTGGTGGTCCTAGATCATCCAACTCAGTTTCAGTAGGATCAACTTTACTTTTTTTCTTTGGCTTGATCGCTTCCATTTTAACAGGATATAAAAATACCTCAGACTTTTTCAACTTAATATTTTATTTTTTTTCATGAAACTAAACAAAATTCTTTGTCCTTGAAAAATGTTGCTACAACATAAAGTTACACAAATAAGCAATGTACAATCTTCGGTTCCCTATCTTGATTAAAAACTCAAAATGTACAAGCCTTAATTTAAACTGTAGGTCATTGGTCATTGACTGACAATCAGAGTGTTTTTGCAGACAGAAAAACAGTTCCTTAGGCCATTTTGTTCGCTGGTAAATTGGAGATATTGCTTTTAAATTTGATGCTTCATAGGTTATGACTCACGGTCACGGTAAGAAGGAAGTTATAACACAAAATGACTGAGTGCTTGAAATTTCTTAAAATAATCTCTAGACGTGGAGTATGGTCAAGTCCAAAATGTTAAAATAATAAGCAGATGGATCTGTACAAGTATCTAAACTGAGCAAGTGAAATAGTACATTGACTTAAGCTTGAAATAAATGATCTTGAGAAATTGTGAATTCAGGCATCCCTAGCTTCATTGTCAAAAAACCTAGGGTCTTAAGTTAGCTAAAGTTATACAGACATCGTTTAAAGGCTTCTTCCCAATCAGAAAGAGAAATTGAATTTCCTAAAAAATATCAATACAGAACAAAACAAAAATAGCTTTTTGTGCATTGCATGGAAAACACACCATACACAATGTTAAGAAACTCGTTACCAGTAAACAAATTTAGCCAGCATTTGCCTTGCAATTTAAAATTAAAGATGAAAATAGCATACATTTTCGTCTTTTGGATGCAAAAAATCTGTTTAATTTATTAAAAAATAAACTTGTGAATTTTGAAATTCGTATATGAAAGGCTGTTTCCCAGAAATTCTAACTTTAGAACATGGTAAAACCAATCATATTTAGTCTATAAGATTAATCAAATGATCCTTAAAGAAATATCTTGACACTTGAAGTGAAAGCATGAAGGAAATTTATACCCTTATCATGCTCAATACCACAAATTTGAAATGCCTGAAAGTTAAGCTGATGGAAAAGTTGGAGTGATCTGAAACGGCTTACAGGCAATTACTTGTTATACTATTTTGCAAAAACACATATTTTATGTTTTAAGAGTAGGAAACACAGCAAGCAACTCAGAAAGAACGTTTTATGTAAGTCATAAATGTTAAGATTTAATAACCAATATTAATATTTTTTAGTAACCAATTACTGTTATGGAACCTAATTCCCCTAAAGCCCCCATATAAACCTAAAGCCCCCCTAATTCTAATTCATAAACAAAGCACAAAAGATCTAAATCAAAAACCTGACAACCAAGCCCCTCTGCTTTTCTACAGTACCTATACCTATACTAATAGTATTATATTCTTATGCTACTATACTTCGATAGTAAATTGTATGTTATTACTGTAATTTGTAACTATGTATATTTGTATCTACAGTATAATTAAACGTAATTTGTCTTCTTTTTATAGTTTTGTTATAGGCTGCCTTAAAAGTTAATAAGATTAATATATTTGGCAGAAGAAAAATTTTACTTACATTTTTTGGAATGAAACTATTTCAAACTAGTGAACCATATGGTCCCATCTTCTTCAAAGACAAAATTAGGATGTAAACGTTTGAACCAGAAAACAAAGAAACATAAAAGGACAATGGGGAATCAATGTTGTAGGACTTTTCATAACGCCAAAAATAAAAAAATTAAAAAAAAATTGAGAAAAGAAAGGAAAATTTATCCAGAGAAGAAGGACTTCATTTTTTTCGGGAAAGTGGAGAAGAATTATATTTGATGAAAGAAATGCGCAAGACTGGAAGACATTCCAAATGGACTGGAGTCCATTCGAAATGGATGAATACTACAACAAATAATATTCAAAATACAGGCTGGCATAACGACCAAACTTTAAAAACATTTACTTTCAGTGTACAATCAATTCAGAGTTTTCTCATTGTATTTTTTAATGTTGCAACTATTGTCAGTCTAGTGAAAACAAGAGAACATACAAAACAATCAATGTTGATAATTTTGTTGACAAACATATTTGATTTATTGTTTGGTATATTTGCTCTCATAAGCACAATTTTAGAATTCCGAGTAGAATTGGATGACGTTTATAACTTCTTTATGGTTTTAGAAGAGCTGACATTGTCTATGTCATCTTCTCTTAACCACCTGCTTATTATTGATCGATATCTTCACATCAAGCATGGGAACAATTATAACAATATATTTACGAAAACCAAATTTATGGTAGCTATTGGTGTTGCAGTTTTGGTATCAATTATTTGAACTGTAGTCATTTATATTCCTATTGTTGAACTGAAAGGTGTTCTTGAAAGTGTTCTGATGTTAGTTTTGTTGTTCTTTTACTTCTTCTCACTCAAACTTCTTCGAGAACATGAAATTCAAGTGAATCAAATAAACAATCAATCAAGAAGCATTACCTTTTATGCTAAGCTCAATTTCTTTGCTTATTTCATACTGTTTTCATTGTCAGTCATTGCAGTTAACGTTTTCCGAGAGTTTTGGAAAATTGAACTTTCCTTGTCCGTTACTCTTTCAAAGTTAGTATTCAGTACTTGTTCTTATATGAACTGCATATTGTTAATATGTGTAAACAGGAAGATCAGGAATTTTTATTTTGTCAACAAAATGAAATAGAAGATGCGAACGACACTGCCAAGAGAATGAATGTTGAAGGACAAAGGGTTGAAATGAATGAGGATGAAAATCAAGTTGCTGCCATAAATGGGAATGAGAATCAAGTTGCTAAAATAAATGCTGATGAAAATCAAGTTACTGATATGAACATGAATGAGAATGAAGTTGCTGAAACAAATATGAATGAAAATGAGGTTAATGAAAGGAATTCCGATGGCAAAGATGTTGCTGAAATCAATTCCAATGAAAATCCAATTGCAAAAATAAATTTGAAGAACATACAAGTAGCTGAAAGCAATAAAAATGAGAATCAAGGGACTGAAACAGTGTAATGAGGACAAAGTGAGGATCAAAGTGTTGAAATAAATTTCAATGAAAAATGACATTATAAAATAAATACCAAAAAAAATTCTTGTATATAAACCTTTCTCTTTCACATATCATTATCATGTATCTATAGAACTAATGAGCGGTGATTGTGCTGTATATAAAATAATATTTTTCTTTTTCTTTTCCATAGTTTGTAAAGAGGTTACAACCCCTCCCCCCCATTTTCAAATCAACCCCCCCCCCATTACGGGCAATACCCCATCCCTAAGATTTTTGAACCCCCCTGACTCGGGCCAATTATATTAACGTACTCGACAGTATCTGACAGAGCAAACCTTTTACAAAACAAATAAATTTAAATTTGCCATTCTTTAAAAGTTGAAACAAACCAATACGACAGTAATGTTAAAATTTAAAATAAAAGTTT
>JANSTP010130006.1:0-12720 GCA_025330745.1 Cladonema radiatum | reverse complement strand
TGCAAAATCTAGCAGTGCAGAATTGTTCCACTGTCAAAATTGTGAAAGTTCAAGACGATATCTTTCTTTCAACACAAGGTTTGTGCCCAGAGCAGTGGTTTGACAGCCACAATTGAATGTTAAAGTTAGTGGCTTTTAGTGGTTTTGCTAAGTGCCTTTTTTATTCAATATAGGCGGGCTTTTTATAAAAAATCTAGCCTTGTAGAATGGTGCCATTGTTATTATTTTGAATGTTTAAAAAATGTCATTTTTTAGAAAACAAAGTTTTTGGCAAGAAAATTAGCCTGGGAGCTTTAATTTGCTTGTTTAATTCGCACATTTTTAGCTGTTTTTGGTCATATTATGCAAATTGCACTCAAAGTAGCACTATCGAATGGCTTTTTGTGCGAAATCTAGCCTTGCAAAATTGTCCCACTGTCGAAATTGTGAAAGTTCAAGACAAGATCTTTCTTTCAACACAAGGTTTGTGCCCAGAACAGTGGTTTGACAGCCACAATTGAATGTTAAAGTTAGTGGCTTTTAGTGGTTGTGTCATTTTTATTCAATATAGGCTGCCTTTTTATGAAATATGTAGCCTTGGAGAATGGTTCCATTGTTATTATTTTGAAGGTTTAAGACATGTCCTCTCTTAGAAAACAAAGTTTGTGGCCAGAAAATTAGTCTGAGAGTTTTAATTTGCTTGTTTAATTAGCAAATTTTTAGCTTCATTTGGAAATATTATGCATACTTCACTCAAGGTGACTCTATTCAACGGCTTTTTATGCAAAGTCTAGCCTTGCAGATTTGTTCCACTGTTGAAATTGTGAAAGTTCAAGACAAGATGTTTCTTTCCACACAAAGTGTGTGGACAGGAAAGTGTTTTGACAGCCACAATGGAATGTTAATGTTAGTGGCTTTTAGTTGATTTGCTAAGTGCCTTTTTTATTCAATATAGGCTTCTTTTTTATGAAAAATCTAGCCTTGCAGAATGGTTCCGTTGTCATTATTTTGAAGGTTTAAGACATTTCCTTTCATAGAAAACATAGTTTGTGGCCAGAAAATTAGTCTGAGAGCTTTAATTTGCTTGTTTATTTCGCACATTTTTAGCTGTTTTTAGTAATATTATGCAAATGTCAATCAAATAAACACTATTGAATGGCCATTTATGCCAAATCTAGACATGCAGAATGGTTCCACTGTCAATATTGTGAAAGTTCAAGACGAGATATATCTTTTCACACAAAGTTTGTGGCCAAAACAGCGGTTAGACAGCCACAATTGAATGTTAAAATTAGTGGCTTTTAGCGGTTTGGCGAAGGGCCTTTTTTATTCAAGATAGGTTGTTTTTTTAATAAAAGTCTAGCCTTGCAGAATGGTTCCGTTGTCATTACTTTGAAGATTTTACACATGTCCTTTCATAGAAAACATAGTTCGTGGCAAGAAAAATAGTCTGAGAGCTTTAAGTTGCTTTTTTAATTCGCACATTTTTAAATGTTTTCGGTAATATTATTCAAATGGCAATCAAAGGAACACTATTGAATGGCCTTTTATGCAAAATCTAGCGGTGCATATTTGTTCCACTGTCGAAATTGTACAAGCTCAAGACGAGATCTTTCTTTTCACACAAAGTTTGTGGCCAAAAAAGTATCCTGATAGCCACAATTGAATGTTAAAGTTAGTGGCTTTCAGCGGTTTTGCTAAGGGCCTTTTTTAATCAAGATAGGCTATTTTTTTTTTTGAAAAGTCTAGCCTTGAAGAATGGTTCTGTTGTTATTATTTTGAAGATTTAAGACATGTCATTTCATAGAAAACAAAGTCTTTCGCAAGAAAATTAGCCTGAGAGCTTTAATTTGCTTGTTTAATTAACACATTTTAAGCTATTTTTGGTAATATTATGCAATTTGAACTCAAAGTAACACCATCGAATGACTTTTTATGCAAAATCTAGCCGTGCAGAATTGTTCCACTGTCAAAATTGTGAAAGTTCAAGACAAGGTCTTTCTTTCAACACAAAGTTTGTGCCCAGAACAGTGGTTTGACAGCCACAAATGAATGTTAAATTTAGTGGCTTTTGGTGCTTTTGCTAAGTGTCTTTTTTATTCAATATAGGCTGCCTTTTTATGAAATATGTAGCCTTGGAGAATGGTTCCATTGTTATTATTTTGAAGTTTTAAGACAGGTCCTCTCTTAGAAAACAAAGTTTGTAGCCAGAAAATTAGTCTGAGAGCTTTAATTGGCTTGTTTAATTAGCAAATTTTTAGCTTCTTTTGGTAATATTATGCAAACTTCACTCAAAGTCACTCTATTCAATGGCTTTTTATACAAAATCTAGCCTTGCAGATTTGTTCCACTGTCGAAATGGTGAAAATTCAAGACAAGATGTTTCTTTCCACACAAAGTGTGTGGGCAGGAAAGTGTTTTGACAGCCACAATTGAATGTTAATTTTAGTGGCTTTTAGTGGATTTGCTAAGTGCCTTTTTTATTCAACATAGGCTTCCTTTTTATGAAAAATCTTGCCTTGCAGAATGGTTCCGTTGTCATTATTTTGAAGGTTTAAGACATTTCCTTTCATAGAAAACATAGTTTGTGACCAGAAAATTAGTCTGAGAGCTTTAATTTGCTTGTTTAATTCGCACATTTTTATCTGTTTTTAGTAATATTATGCAAATGTCAATCAAAGAAACACTATTGAATGGCCATTTATGCCAAATCTAGACATGCAGAATTGTTCCACTGTCAAAATTGTGAAAGTTCAAGACGAGATCTTTCTTTTCACGCAAAGTTTGTGGCCAAAAAAGCGGTTCGACAGCCACAACTGAATGTTAAAGTTAGTGGCTTTTAGCGGTTTTGCCTAGGGCCTTTTTTATTCAAGACATTTTGTTTTTTTATGAAAAGTGTAGCCTTGCAGAATGGTTCTGTTGTAATTAAATTGAAGGTTTAAGACATGTCCCTTCATAGAAAACAAAGTTTGTGGCCAGAAAATTTGTCTGAGAGCCTTAATTGGCTTGTTTATTTAGCACATTTTTAGCTGTTTTTGGTAATATTATGCAAATGGCACTCAAAGTGCCACTACTTAATGGCCTTTTATGCTAAATCTAGCTGTGCAGAATTGTTCTACTGTCGAAATTGTTAAAGTTCAGGACGAGATTTTTTTTTTCACACAAAGTTTGTGGCCAAAAAAGCGATTTGACAGCCACAATTGAATGTTAAAATTGGTGGATTTTAGCGGTTTTGCCAAGGGCCTTTTTTATTCAAGATAGGCTGTTTTTTTATGAAAAATCTAGCCTTGCAGAATGGTTCCGTTGTTCTTATTTTGAAGGTTTAAGACATATTCTTTCATAGAAAACAAAGTTTGTAGCCAGAACATCTGTCTGAGAGCTTTAATTTGCTTGTTTACTTAGCACATTTTTAGCCGTTTTTGGTAATATTATGCAAATGGCACTCAAAGTGCCACTATTGAATGGCCTTTTATGCAAAATCTAGCCGTGCAGAATTGTTCCACTGTGAAAATTGTACAAGTTCAAGACGAGATCTTTCTTTTTACACAAAGTTTATGGCCAAAAAAGCGGTTTGACAGCCACAATTAAATGTTAAAGTTGGTGAATTTTAGCGGTTTTGCTAAGGGCCTTTTTTAATGAAGATAGGCTGTTTTTTTATGAAAAGTCTAGCTTTGCAGAATCGTTCCGTTGTCATTATTTTGAAGTTTTAAGACATATACTTTCATAGAAAGCAAAGTTTGTGGCCAGAAAAGTAGTCTGAGAGCTTTAATTTGCTTGTTTAATTCGCATATTTTTAGCCGATTTTAGTAAAATTATGCACATGTCACTCAAAGTGACACAATTGAATGGCCTTTTATGCAAAATCCAGCCGTGCAGAATTGTTCCACTGTCGAAATTGTGAAAGTTCAGGACGAGATCTTTCTTTTCATACAAAGTTTGTGGCCAAAAAAGCGGTTTGACAGCCACAATTGAATGTTAAATCTAGTGGCTTTTAGCGGTTTTGGTAACAGCTTTCTTTATTCAATATAGGCATCAATTTTGTGAAAAATCTAGCCTTCCAAAATGGTTCCATTGTTATTACTTTGAAGGTTTAAGACATGTCCTTTCATAGAAGACAAAGTTTGTGGCCAGAAAATTAGTCTGAGACCTCTAATTTGCTTGTTTATTTAGCACATTTTTAGCTGTTGTTGGTAATATTATGCAAATGGCACTCAAAGTGACACTATTGAATGGCCTTTTTTGCAAAATCTAGCTGTGTAGAATTGTTCCACTTTCGAAATTGTGAAAGTTCAAGACGATATCTTTCTTTTCACACAAAGTATGTGGTCAAAAAAGCAGTTTGGCAACCACAATTGAATGTTAAAGTTAGTGGCTTTTAGCGGTTTTGCTAAGGTCCTTTTTTATTCAAGGAAAGCTGTTTTTTTATGAAAAATCTAGCCTTGCAGAATGGTTCCGTCGTTCTTATTTTGAAGGTTTAAGACATATTCTTTCATAAAAAACAAAGTTTGTGGCCAGAACATCTGTCTGAGAGCTTTAATTTGCTTGTTTAATTCGCATATTTTTAGCCGTTTTTGGTAATATTATGCAAATGTCACTCAAAGTGACACAATTGAATGGCCTTTTATGCAAAATCCAGCCGTCCAGAAATGTTCCACTGTCGAAATTGTGAAAGTTCAGGACGAGAAACTTCTTTTCACACAAAGTTTGTGGCCAGAAAATTAGTCTGAGAGCAACAATTGAATGTTAAAGTTTGTGGCTTTTAGCGGTTTTGCTAAGGGTATTTTTTGTTCAATATAGGCTGTCTATTTATGAAAAATCTAGCCTTGTAGAATAGTTCCACTGTTAATAGTTTGAAGATTTTAGACATGTCCTTTCATAGAAAACAAAGTTTGTGGCCGGAAAATTAGTCTGAGAGCTTTAATTTGCTTGTTTAATTAGCACATTTTTAGCTCTTTTTGGTAACATTATGCACATTGCACTCAAAGTAACACTGTTGAATGGCCTTTTCTGCAAAGTCTAGCCGTGCAGAATTGTTCCACTGTCGAAATTGTGAAAGTTCAAGACGAGATTTTCCTTTAAACACAAAGTTTTTGGCCAGAAAAGTGGTTTGACAGCGACAATTGAGTGTTAAAATTCATGGCTTTTAGCGGTTTTGCTAAGTGCCTTCTTTATTCAATATAGGCATCATTTTTGTGAAAAATCTAGCCTTGCAAAATGGTTCCATTGTTATTACTTTGAAGGTTTAAGACAAGTCCTTTCATAGAAGACAAAGTTTGTGACCCGGAATTTAGTCTAAGAGCTTTAATTTGCTTCTTTAATTGGCACATTTTTAACTGGTTTTGGTAATATTATGCAAATGGCAGTCAAAGTAACATTATTGAATGGCCTTTTATGCAAAATCTAGTCGTGCAGAATTGTTCCACTGTCGAAATTGTCAAAGTTCAAGACAAGATCTTTCTTTCAACAAAAAGTTTTTGGCCAGAAAAGTGGTTTGACAGCCACAATTTAATGTTAAAGTTTGTGGCTTTTAGTTGCTTTCCTAAGCGCCTTTTTTATTCAATATAGGCTGACTATTTATTAAAAATCTAGCCTTGTAGAATAATTCCATTCTTGTAATTTTCGATGGTTTAAGACATAACTTTTTATATAAAACAAAGTTTGTGGCCAGAAAATTAGTATGAGAGCTTTAATTTGCTTTTTTAATTAGCAGATTTTTAGCTGTTTTGTTAATATTATGCAAATGACACTCAAAGTAAAACTATTGAATGGGCTTTTATGCAAAATCTAGATGTGCAGAATTGGTCCACCGTCGAAATTGTGAAAGCTCAGAACGAGATCTTTCTTTCCACACAAAGTTTGTGGTCAGAAATGTGGTTTGACAGTCACAACTGAATGTTAAGGTAAGTGGCTTTTAGTGGTTTTACTAAGTGCCTTATTTATTCAATATAGGCTGCCTTTTTATGAAACATCTAGCCTTGTGTAATTGTTCCATTGTTATTATTTTGAAGTTTTAAGACATGTCCTTTCATAGAAAACAAAGTTTGTGGCCAGAAATTTAGTCTGAGATCTTTGAATTTGCTTGTTTAATTAGTACATTTTTAGCTGTTTTTGGTAATATTATGCAATTTGCAATCAAAGTAACATTATTGAATGGCCTTTTATGCAAAATATAGCCGTGCAGACTTGTTCCACTGTCGAAATTGTGAAAGTTCAAGACAAGATCTTTCTTTCCACAAAACGTTTGTTTCCAGAAAAGTGGTTTGACATCCCAATCGAATGTTAAAGTTAGTGGCTTTTAGCAGTTTTGCTAAGTGCCTTTTTTATTCAATATAGACGGACATTTTACGTAAAATCTAGCCTTGCAGAATAGTTCCATTGTTTTTATTTTGAACGTTTGAGACATGTCCTTTCATAACATACAAGGTTTGTGGCCAGAAAATTAGTCTGGGAGCTCTAATATGCTTGTTTAATTAGTACAGTTTTAGCTGTGTTTGGTAACATTATGCAAATGGCACTGAAGTAACACTATTGAATGGCCTTTTATGCAAAATCTAGCTGTGCAGAATTGTTCCACTGTCGAAATTGTGAAAGTTTAAGAGGAGATCTTTCTTCCCACACAAAGTTTGTGGCCAGAAAAGTGGTTTAACAGCCACTTTTGAATGTTAAAGTTTGTGGCTTTTAGCAGTTTTGCTAAGTGCTTTTTTTATTCAATATAGGCTGCATTTTTATGAGAAATCTAGAATTGCAGAATGGTTCCATTGTTATTATTTTAAACGTTTAAGACATGTCCTTTAGTAGAAAACAAATTTGTGGCCAGAAAATTAGTCTTGGAGCTTTAATGGGATTGCTTAATTAGCACATTTTTATCTTTTTTCGTAAAATTATGCAAATTGCACTCAAAGTAACACTATAGAATGGCCTTTTTTCTAAATTCTAGCCGTGCCGAATAGTTCGACTGTCAAAATTGTGAAATTTAATAGGAGATCTTTCTTTGCACAAAAAGCTTGTGCCCAGAAAAGTGGTTTGACACCCACAAGTGAATGTATAAGTTTGTGGCTTTTAGTTGCTTTGCTATATGCCTTTTTATTCAATTTAATATAGGCTGACTATTTATGAAAAATCTAGCCTTGTAGAATAGTTCCATTCTTGTTATTTTGATGGTTTAGGACATATCCTTTCATATAAAACAACGTTTGTGGCCAGAAAATTAGTGTGAGAGCTTTAATCTGCTTTTTTAATTAGCACATTTTTATCTGTTTTTGGTAATATTATGCAAATAGCAATCAAAGTAACATTATTGAATGGCCTTTTATGCAAACTATAGCCGTGCAGACTTGTTCCACTGTCGAAATTGTGAAAGTTCAAGACAAAATCTTTTTTTCCACAAAAAGTTTGTGGCCAGAAAAGTAGTTTGACAGCCATAATTGAGTGTTAAAGTTACTGGCTTTTAGCGGTATCGCTAAGTGCTTATTTTATTCAATATAGGCTGCTCTTTTATGAAAAAACTAGCCTTGCAGAATGACGACATTGTTATTATTTTGAAGGTTGGAGACATGTCCTTTCATAGAAAACAAGGTTTGTTGCCTGAAAATTAGTCTGAGAGCTTTAATTTGCTTTTTTAATTAGCAGATTTTTAGCTGTCTTTGGTAATATTATGCAAATGGCACTCAAAATCACACTATAGAATGGCCTTTTTTGCAAAATATAGCCGTGCAGAGTTGTTCCACTGTCGATATTGTGAAATTTAAAATAAGATCATTCTTTCCACAAAAAGTTTGTGGCCAGAAAAGTGGTTTGACAGCCACAATTGAATGTTAAAGTTAGTGGCTTTTAGTTGTGTAGCTAAGTGCCTTTTTTATTCAATATAGGCTGCCTTTTTATGAAAAAACTAGCCTCGCAGAATGGTTTCATTGTTATTATTTTGAATTTTTCAGACATATCTTTTCAAAGAAAACAAAGTTTGTGGCCTGAAAATTAGTCTGCGAGCTTTAATTTGCTTTGTTAATTAGCACATTTTTAGCTGTTTTTGGTAATATTATGCAAATGGCACTCAAAGTCACACTATTGAATGGTCTTTTAAGCAAAGTTTAGCAGTGCAGAATTGTTCCACTGTCGAAATTGTGAAAGTTCAAGACGACATCTCTCTTTCCACACAAAGTTTGTTGCCAGAAAAGTGGTTTGACAGCCTCAATTGAATGTTAAATTTAGTGGATTTTAGCAGTATCGCTAAGTTCCCTTTTTATTCAATGTAGGCTGCTATTTTATGAAAAATCTAGCCGTGCAGAATGGTTCCATTATTATTACTTTAAAGGTTTAAGACATGTCTTTTCATAGAAAAAAAGTTTGGGGCCAGAAAATTAGGCTTATAGCTTTAATTTGCTTGTTTAATTAGCGCACTTTTAGCTGTTTTTGGTAATAATATGCAAGTGGCACTCAAGTAACACTATTGAATAGGCTTTTATGCAAAATCTAGCCGTGCAGAACTGTTCCACTGTCAAAAATGTGAAAGTTCAAGAGGAGATCTTTCTTTCCACACAAAGTTTGTTGCTAGAAAAGTGGTTTGACAGCCACAATTGAATGTAAAAGTTAGTGGCTTTTAGCGGTTTTGCTAAGTGCCTTTTTTATTCAATATAGGCTACTATTTTATGAAAAATCTGGCCTTGCATAATGGTTCCATTGTTATTATTTTGAACGTTTGAGACATGTCCTTTCATAGCAAAAAAGGTTTGTGGCCAAAAACTTAGTCTGGGAGCTTTAATATGCTTGTTTAATTAGCACTGTTTTAGCTGATTTTGGTAATATTATGCAAATGGCACTCAAAGCAACATTATTGAATGGCCTTTTATGCAAAGTCTAGCCGTGCAGAATTGTTCCACTGTCGAAATTGTGAACGTTCAAGACGAGATCTTTCTTCCCACACAAAGTTTGTGGCCAGAAAAGTGGTTTGACAACTACAATTCAACTTTTAAATTAGTGGCTTTTAGCAGTTTTGCTAAGTGCTTTTTTTATTCAATATAGGCTGCATTTTTATGAGAATTCTAGAATTGCAGAATGGTTCTATAATTATTATTTTAAAGGTTTAAGACATGTCTTTTCATAGAAAAAAAGTTTGGGGCCAGAAAGTTAATCTTAGAGCTTTAATTTGCTTGTTTAATTAGCGCAATTTTAGCTGGTTTTGGTAATGTTATGCAAATGGCACTCAAAGTAACACTATAGAATTACCTTTTTTGCAAAATATAGCCGTGCAGAATTGTTCCACTGGCGATATTGTGAAATTTAATAGGAGATCTTTCATTCCACACAAAGTTTTTGGCCAGAAAAGTGGTTTGACATCCACAATCGAATGTCAAATTTAGTGGTTTTTAGCAATTTTCCTAAGTGCCTTTTTTATTCAATATAGGCTGCCATTTTACGAAAATTCTAGCCTTGCAGAATGGTTCCATTGTTATTGGTTTGAAAGTTTAAGACATGTCCTTTCATTGGAAACAAAATTTTTCGCCTGTAAATTAATATGAGAGCTTAATTTTGCTTGTTTAATTAGCACATTTTTAGCTGTTTTTGTTAATATTATGCAAATGGCACTCAAAGTAACCCTATTGAATGGGCTTTTATGCAAAATCTAGCTGTAAAGAATTGTTCCACTATCGAAATTGTGAAAGAACAAGACGAGATCTTTCTTTCCACACGAAGTTTGTTGCCAGAAAAGTGTTATGACAGCCAAAATTGAATGTTATAGTTAGTGACTTTTAGCGGTATCGCTACGTGCCTTTTTATTTCAATATATTCAGCCTTGTTATGGAAAATCTAGCCTTGAAGAATGGTTCCATTGTTATTATTTTGAAGGTTTAAGTCTTGTCCTTTCATAGAAAACAAAGTTTGTGGCCAGAAAAGACAAGTACTTTCTTAAAAAACAGTGCTTCTGGGCTGGAAATTAGTTTGAGAGCTTTAATTCCCCTGTTTAAATAGCACTTTTTTACTTATTTTGGTAATACTTCAAATATTAGCTCTTTTGAATGGCCATTTATGCAAAATCTAGCCTTGCAGAACGATTCCAATAGCGAAATTTTGAAAGTTCAAGACAATATCTTTCTTGCAAAACAAAGTTTATTGCTAGAAAATTGCTTTGACAGCCATAACTTAGTGAAAGTTATTGTCTTCTCGCGGTTTTATTAGGAAGACCTTTCTGTCAATCTCGGCTCCTATTTTATGAAGAATCTAGACTTGCAGAATCATTCCATTATGAATATTTTGAAAGTCTAAGACAAGTACTTTCTTAAAAAACAATGTTAAGGGGCAGGAAATTAGTCTGAGAGCTTGAATTTGCCTGTTTAAATAGCAGTTTTTTACTTATTTTTGGTAACATCCTGAATTTTGTTGTAAAATTAACACTTTTGAATGGCCATTTATGCAAAATCTAGCCTTGCAGAACGGTTCCAATATCAAAATTTTCATAGTTCAAGACAATATCTTTCTTGCTAAACAAAGTTTATTGCTAGAAAAGTGCTTTGACAGCCAAAGCTTAGTGAATGTTCTCGTTTCTTTGCGGTTTTAATAGGAAGACATTTCTGTCAATATAGGCTGCTTTTTTATGAACAATCTAGCCTTGCAGAATCATTCCATTATGAATAGTTTGAAAGTTTAAGACAAGTACTTTCATAAAGAACAAGATTTGAGGCCTGAAAATGAGATATATAGCTTGAATTTTTCTGTTTAAATGGCACTTTTTTACTTATTTTTCATAATATTTTTAATTTTGGTGTAAAACTAACACTTTTGAATTGCCATTTATGCCAAATGTAGTCTTGTAGAACGTTTCCAATATCGAAATTTTGAAAGTTCAAGACAATATCTTTCTTGCAAAACGAAGGTTATTGCTAGAAAAGTGGTGGTTTGACAGTCACAATTTAACATTAAAGATATCGAACTTTTCCAGTTTAAATAGGTACACCTTTTTCTCAATATCAACTGCATTTTTATGAAAAATTCTAGCCTTCCAGAATCGTTGCATTATGAATATTTTGAAAGTCTTAGACCAGTATTTTCCTGAAAAACAATGTTTGTGGCCAGGAAATTAGTTTGAGAGCTTGAATTTGCCTGTTTAAATAGCAATTTTTTACTTATTTTTGGTAATATTTTGAATTTTGTTGTAAAATTAACACTTTTGAATGGCCATTTATCCAAAACCTAGAATTGCAGAACGGTTCCAATATCGAAAATATGGAAATTGAAGACAATATTTTCTTGCAAATTAAAGTTTATTGCTAGAAAAGTGGTTTGACAGCCATAATTTAATATTAAAGTTATCAAATTTTTGCAGTTTTAATAGGTACACCCTTTTGTAAATATAGGCTGCCTTTTTATGAAAAATCTAACCTTGCAGAATCATTCCATTATGACTATTTTGAAAGTCTAAGACAAGTACTCTCTTAAAAAACAATGTTTGTAGGCAGGAAATTAGTTTGAGAGCTTGAATTTTCTTGTTTATATAACACTTTTTTACTTATTTTTGCTAATATGTTTATTTTTATTGTAAAATTAACACTTTTGAATAGCGATTTATGCAAAATCTAGCCTTGCAGAACGGTTCCAATATCGAAATTTGGAAAGTTGAAGACAATATCTTTTTGTGCAAAACGAAGTTTATTGCTAGAAAAGTGTTTTGACAGTCACAATTTAAAATTAAATATATCGAACTTTTCAAGTTTTACTACGTCCAACTTTTTGTCAACATAGGTTGCTTTTTTATGAAAAATCTAGCCAAGCAGAATCATTCCATTATGAATATTTTGAAAGTCTAAGACAAGTACTTTCTTAAAAAACAATGTTTGTGGCCAGGAAATTAGTTTCAGAGCTTCAATTTGCCTGTTTAAATAGCACTTTTTTACTTATTTTTGGTAATTTTTTGAATTTTGTTGTAAAATTAACACTTTTGAATGGCCATTTATGCAAAGTCTACCCTTGCAGAATGGTTCAAATATCTAAATTTTGAAAGTTGAAGACGAGTTCTTACTTGCAAAGTAGACTTTATTGCTAGAAAAGTGGTTTGACAGTCACAATTTTATATTAAAGTTATCGAATATTTGCGGTTTTAATAGGCACATCTTTTGATAAATATAGGCTTCCTTATTATGAAAAATCTAGCCTTGCAGAATCATTCATTATGAATATTTTGAAATTTTAAGACAAGTACTAAAAACAAGGTTTGTGGCCTGAAAATTAGTTTGAGAACTTGAATTTGCCTGTTTTAATAGCACTTTTTTACCAACTTTTAGTAATATTTTGAAAATTGCTGTAAATTTAAAACTTTTGAATTTTGATTTATTCAAAATCTAGCCTTGCAGAATGGTTCCAATATCGAATTTGTCCAAGTTGAAGACAAGACCTTACTTCCAAAACAAAGTTTATTGCTAGAAAAGTGCTTGGACAACCAAAACTTAATGAACTTTATTATCTTTTTGCGGTTTTAATAGGATGACCTTTCTGTCAATATCGGTTCCTATTTTATGAAGAATCTAGCCTTGCAGAATCATTCCATTATGAATATTTTGAAAGTCAAAGACAAGTACTTTCTGAAGAAACAATCTTTGTGGCCTGAAAATTTGTTTGAGAGCTTGAATTTGCCCCTTTAGGTAGCACTTTTTTACTTATTTTTTCTAATACTTGGAATTTTGCTGTAAAATTAACACTTTTGAATGGTGATTTACAAAAAATCTAGCCTTGTAGAATGTTTTCAATATCAAA
>JANSTP010130005.1:10939-22980 GCA_025330745.1 Cladonema radiatum | reverse complement strand
GTGTTCATGATTTTTTAAGATCTTTAAAAAGAGCTTAAAACCTGAAATACCAAAAATATAGCGAACACTACCTTTAATTTCTTTATGCAGTATATATTTTTGTTTTTGATCTCTTTTCATGAACTATTTCAAATACTCTCAGAGATTTATTTTTCCTATGAATTTTTTCTGTTTTGTTTTTAATGAATATTTAGTTTTTTACAAGATGAAAACAAAAACTGAATAAGTTTTTTTACATATTTTCCTTTCGGCTCACCTGATACTACTTGAGGAAGCTTTGATGAGTAATGTTGTGGGAACAACCTCATATCGCACTAAGTAATTAATAATAGTAATTAAAGGACGTCTCATCCATGAATGCCTTTGTATCGTTATTAATGGCTTTTTATTTTAGTTTTAATGAGTTATAATCTTCGTTCATCTCGTTCTTATATTATATGAAGTCGTAACAAATGTTGTTGGTTCATTGATTATAATAATCTATGATGAAGGCTTTAGGAGAAGACTGTGTACTTGTAGGTAAATAAGAATCTCATTTGCTGTATTTTCTTAGTGTCTGGGATTCAACAATGCTATCAAAGAGATCATCTTAGAAGAAGAAAGATTAGCAGCGGCAAGAATGATGAATGCTCCTATAGAGAAAAGAAAGTTTATTAATAAAGGTAATTAATCTATACAAGATCATGTAAACAGCAATTTTCAATCCTGAAACTCATTGTTTCATTGTGTTTATGCACTGTGTTGAAAAAAGGTTTTTTATAAAGAACTTTTTGATAGCTAAAAATTCGCTTTCAGAAAACACTTTCAAAAGTTGTTTTTTTGACCTGAAATTTTATTATTTTTAATGGCTAATCCTAAAATTCGGGAAGATATTTTGCTTTGTTTTTGTATACTGCGTAGAAAAAAAGGTATTGATTGAAGAGCTTTGATAGCTAAAAAACTACTTTCAAAAAATGCCATCAAGTTCTGAAATGGCTTGTTCGCTTTCATGGCTTAATTTAACTATATTTCGTTTCTAGTAATAATAAATATTGGACATTTCAGGGTTGCTTCTTGAGACAGTGAAAAGATGGCTTGAAAAAAATCAAACGTTGGACTTGCATGAACTATATAAGATGGAACAACAAATTATTAGACAGCTAAATGCAGAAGTTTCTTCATTTGAAGATTTAGGGCATGGATCATTTTTAAAGTTTGTATCGAGTGAAGAGGAATTGTATTCATTATTGAATCGTCAAATATCTAATGCCATCTCTTCATCTGCAGCTTTTGGTGTGCCCCAACATTGTTTACATGATTTTGTTTCGCAATGTGACAACAAAATATTTGAGGTATTGTATGCAAATCCTATATTTTTTCTATCTTTTCTTAACTAATTTCCAAAGGAAAAACTTTTCTACTATCTACTATATCCTATATTTTTTCTACTCAAAACTAAACAAGTAGGGCTTTCTGCAAATGTGGATAAGATGTTTGCTGTTCTTTTTTTCTTTTTGTGGAGTTATTTTCATCTTATTTGTGTAGACAGTTCATTTTATCTCTTTTTACTTTTTTAGGACAATCTTATAAATGGCATAATTGACCAGTTTCGTTTGGGACAACAGTCAAAGAATAGTATTCTAACATGTGTGAGACAAGTAGAAAAAGACTCTTCTCAGAAGTTCCCTGTTATATATGAGAAAGCGCTGACAATCGAAAATTCCAATCAGCAGACTTCAAATTGGGAGATGAGAGCAATTGCTACACATGTAATAGCTTCTGCCCCTATTATGGCAAACATTGAAAAATGGTCGAACTGGGAACGAATTTATCATGTCAAGATTGGGAGTATTGGTGATTTATTAAGAGAGGGCAATCTTCCAAAATCAATGCAGGATTTCCATTTTCTTGAAGTGTCAACAAATCATCACATCAAAGTGAAAAAAGATTGTACGATTGAAGAGTTGCTAGATGCATTACAAGCCTGGGATACAGTAATGACATGTAATTGTCTCATATCGATCATCATCTCATGCGGAGGAGTTCACCACACACCACTTACTTTGATTAGTAGTCATTTCCAGAACGTTTTTATGAAAGAGGAACACATGATTGAATCTGATGATGCAAGTTCTCTTGTGTTTACGTTAAAGTGCTTCACGCTGATACCTTTCAGAATTTTATCATCCATTGCTATGAAGGTATATATCTATTACGAATGTTTATATTCTGTCCCTTACATATGTTCTGGTCATATCCGATCACATATGATATGAAGGTATTTTAAAACATTCTAATATGTTTTACCTACTCTTACAGAAAAAGCTTTTCCCATGAGTTCTTACGTTTGCAAATAAGTAACTATTTTGACACATCATATTTTCTAGAATAAATGATGTTATTTTTTTAATATATGTATGAGATTTTTTATGGTGACAACAGATTTTTTATGGTCAGAACTATTTGTACAGGATTGTGATTTATGAATTTGTGGAGCCTACTTATTTACTTAATTAACAGCCAGTAATGAGACTATTTACTGGACTATAGTTTTTATTATATTTTTCCCTGTTTAGGTTTTCATTTCAAATTTATCTATGACCCACGGCAGTATCAATGTATCAGAGCTTCTTTTAAACAACTGTCGAAATCTCGAAGAACGTTACATACTTCATGCACTTGGAATGCATATTCTCAACCCTTTGTGGATTGGAGATATGAAAAAACTACACGATATCGCAGAACAACCTGCAGAAATCAAAACATGTGAAATGGATGTTGATTCCGGTCGTAAGTCAAATAATAAACAACATAGTTTTCAATCATAGATTCATTGATTTTGTAATTCAATTCCATGTTGATAATTTTTATTTAGAACCTAAAGAAAAATCCACATCAGAAGAAAAGTCTGCAGATACTCAAGTAACAAATTTACGATTACATTTTTTTATTTGTTCATTGTTTTCCTTTGCCTTATCAGTAGTGTACCTTTCTAACATTTTCTCTTCTTTTGCACAGCTAATGTAAATTGAATTTAAACTAGGTCCTTTTAAAAGTAATTGTATGTTTCTAGGTCTGATATTGAAAGCTGCGTAATGGACATTTGTTTTCTTGCCGTAGTTTAAAACAACTTAAAAGAGTTTCTTAAGTAAAAAAGCAAGCCATATCAAGTATCAAGCCATAGACAAGACAAGTATCAAGTATTTAAAAACATGACACAAATTTTTGCCTCGAAATTTTATTAAAATGTGCTGTTTTGAGAAACTATTATAAAATATTAGAGTTAAAATAAAAGGGTTTACCAGTAGCTTAAACTGAAAGTTCAAACTTGATTGGCAATTAGTTTCTTAACCCTTTGCATTCCAGCCGTTTTTTTCAGTGTATACTATCTGTATCCCAGCCATTTTGAGGTGAAAAATCAAGATTTTCAAAAAGCTCAAATCAGGCAATGTATGATTAAAAAAAGTTATGTAAGGAACTTTACTTTATTCATGAAATACTTTTTTCTATATCATTGTACTCTATCAAGACTATTTACAGCAAAATCAAAGTCAAAATTTAGAAAAAAATAGGCGGCCATTTTGTTTTTTTCTCAGTGAAATTCATTGACTTTTAAATGGAGGTTTCAGTGAAAAAAAGTATTGCAAAAGCTAAAAAAGATGTCCCCATCTAATTAATAAACCTTATTCTACTCATTTAATATGATTATATTACTTAGAGTTTGGTCTGATAAGCTTTGGAGCCTAGAAATTGAGATAATAGTACCTGTGTCTAACTCCGTGAAAAAGCAGTCAAACCTGGTAATATCTTCATGGTTTTTGCCATTTGGATTAAATAAATCTACAAAAGAATAACTTTTAATTATACTTGACGTTTTCTGGAACTTGTTTAAATCTTTTCTCAAGCCAAAAATCTTCCTTAGTGGTGTTTTCTCTTCACAACTTGTCACGAGGTGCGCGCTCTCACTAGACAAATTTTCTCGAATCTTTTTTGAGTTGCTTAGTCAGCATTTTTTTACTGAAACGGCATTTTACAGACCACTGACCATCCGTTCGACCCGTGAATTCGTTTTTTCGCTAAAATTTTTTCGCTTATTTAAGGAGCTATAAAGCTTAGAAAACAATGGACCTTCATCCTGGACTGGTCCGGGAGTGGGATCTGGTTGACACAAAGCTTTCCCGGACCAGTCCAGGATCGGGATGCAAAGGGTTAAGATCGAACCATAATTAATTTTAGATCAGTCAAATGATAGCCAATCAAAAACTGCCCTGTTATGTTCTATTCTATTACTGCTCAAATAATATACTGCTATATAATATAATAATAATTATATTGCCCAAATTTTGCAAAATTGCTCAAAAGCATAAAGCTACCATTTTATTGATGGACTATAGATTGATTGCATTGCTCATAGATTGATGAAGAAATGGGTCCAAAAGATGAAGCTGATGAACAAGGTTTGTTTGTCTTTAAAAAAGGAAAAAATAAGGCTTTTCAATTTTGTTTAGTATATATTTAGGCCATGTTTTCCCCTTCGCTTTCATAATTTAGGTGATAACCAATGATAATATTTAGCATGATGCTGTTTACATTAGTAGAAGCCTTATGTGATATAATTTTTATCATGAACTTGTGTTTTTTTTTTCTTTTTTTCGAGTTCTGTAAGAGATAAAATTAGGGCAACATCGCCCCACATCAACACGAAACAAACCCCTTGATATGTCCATACTTTGGTGTTTTGAAAGAAAATGTTCAACTGAAGAAGAAAGTTGGTTTAATTTTCTACTCTATCACTTTAGTGCATGAAATTTTTCCTAGATGTTGAAGACAAATCTGAAAAAGTTTTAGAAGTTGAAGATAAAAAAGTTGAGGAAGAAAGTAATGTTGATCCATGCTTTAGTTTGATTGAAAACATCAGACGACAGCAATTTGGAATCGGTGTTGATATGGGCGATGAACAACAAAAACTAATTGAAGTTCATCGAGCAAGAGAGGGACGATCTTTGCAACGTTTATCTAAAGAGCTATATTCAACAGATTCTCATTTTGCTCTTGAATTGATTCAAAACGCTGATGACAATCATTATGATTTTGATAATCTCAATGAAGGGGAAGAACCTACGGTTGCGTTTATTTTACATGCCGACAAAATTGTCGTTTTGAATAATGAAACAGGCTTCATGAATGAACATATAAGAGCTTTATGTGATGTTGGCAAGAGTACAAAGGGTATTCACAGGAAAGGCTATATTGGTAAGTTAATTTTTGGATGCCAGGCAGATGATTATCCTTACTTCAATTTGTTTCAATGCAGCATCGTTTTAATTAATGTGCTTGGAACTTCTCGAGAAAAATATCGTAATAGGCTTATGATTGTATTGGTTTTTATTTCAATAGTGGAAAGTTTAGCACAAATGTTTAAAGAAAATGTTTGTAATTTAAGTGATTGCTTAAACCTCTTCAGAATAAACAAAAATATTTTGTTATTTAGGTCAAAAAGGTATCGGCTTCAAGTCAGTATTCAGAATAACGGATTGTCCAGAGATTCATTCAAATGGCTTTCATATTAAGTTTGATGCAACGGAAGGACCAAATGGTTATATTTTACCAACATGGATAGAGGAAGGGGAAACACTTGATTTACAAACATATTCTACGCTCTTTGATAGAAAATTGTAAGGAAACCTTTTGTTTCAATAATATTATTCATGTTTACCAAGCTCATGTTAGTGAATGCTTTCTATATGAAAGCCATACCTGGTCATAAGGAAATTATTAGGTGAAAGGTTGTCATTCTCATCATTTAAGTTTAAACATGTGTTTATTAATATTTTTGCTAAAATGCCTCATATCATGGCATGTTATTCATTGTCTTAAGAGAATGGAAGGGAAACTCCTGAATGGATTGAGGTGTGTGCGGGGGCGTGAGCATGTGATCGCAGGCCTCAGGCCTGATAAACCCAAGTTTTAACATTTTCTTTGTGAATGAAGATTAAACATTTGTATAATAAAACTACCCTCTTCTGTAAAAGTATTGCATTTCTTGTTTATCAATTTTTGGCTAATGTTTTTCATTATTTTCCAGTAATGCAACTTTTAATATATTGTGGGAAAGATATGAAATCATATTTTCTCTCCATAAATAACGTTAGGGTCTTGTGTAATAAAGATCCACTTTTGTAATATTATCCAATATTATTGTTTTCTAGTAACTGGATGACAAAGATAATTTTACCTTTGAAGAAAGAAATGCCAATCAATCGACTGATTGCAAGATTTTATGATGTGCATCCCTCATTGCTCATGTTTTTGAACCAGCTACAGAATATTATCATTGCTGATGAGGTAAGTTGGCAAGATACATATTTGCATGCCATTAAGTTCCTTTTTTTCTGAGCGCAGCGTGGGGGGGGGGAATGGTGTTTTTAGTGGAGGATTATGAGCAATTATTCTTTTCAAACTATAAATAATATGCACTCTGTTAGTTCAAATCTGCCTTTTTTACCGCTAAATTTAAATGTTATTTTAGAGGTTGTATTCTTTTCTTTTTTACAGTTTTCTGGAAAAATGAATGTAATGAAAAAGAAGCTTATTGAGAAAAACATTCTGGAAGTTTCTCAGAATGACATGTCACAACTTTGGTTTATTGTCTCAAAAGAAGTCTCACTCAAGGTATTTTATTTGTATAGCGTCAAATAGGCCTGTGAATGCAGTTCAAGCAAGAGATCGCTATCAAATCCCTTGCTGGCAAAGCACTATATGCTACTTAAAATATGTGTGCAAATAAGTAATGGCATTCATCTTGGCTTTGCTGTTAATATTGTTATATCACCACATTGCTAACATCATAAATTATTGCCATGGTAATAAGCAAAAAAATTGACCAAAAAATAAGTTTAGAATGATTTGGGCCATTTTTGTGCCAAGTTTGGTTAGCCAAAGTAGCTTCATTATTTTTGCCATTCAATGTTTTCAAAATTTCATGTATTCATGACTTCATGGCTGTTTCCTCAGAATCCTTTAAAGTATAATTGTACAAAGTTTGGTTAATGGGGGTATAGTAAGGTTTTTCTTCTTCCTTGTTAATTATGATATTCCTTGCTAATTTGTTAAGTGATAGAAAAGGAGTTCAAATTTTAACATTCTAAAGAATAATATTAATTGTACACCAGTATAGTTTTTGATACAATAAAATCTTTTTATGAATAATCACATTTTTTCAACCAGTTATGTTTTATTTTATCAACAGGTCAAAGATCAAGTGAAAGAGACAGATGTTGCACTGGCGTTTCCAATTGGTCAAAAGGTAAGATTTTGACAATATTTATTTATAAATATTATACTTGACATTCTTTGCATAGATCACATATTTTGATATTTTTTTTATAGGATCTACACCCACAACCTGTGTTTGCATATCTTCCTTTGAGGAGCTATGGTTTCAAGTTTATTATTCAAGCAGATTTTGAAATCCCATCATCAAGAGAAGATGTATATAAAGACAATTCTTGGAATCAATGTATTTTGCAGAACATACCAGCATTAGTAATGGATTCTTTCCGTGAATTCAAGGTGACCAACTCATTCATTTTTAACTAGATGATTTTAACTAGAGAAGTCAAAGATGTCTGGATAATGGTCTGTTTTGAATCAAGTGGAATAACATCTTTTTTAGTATTATATAAAATTGGAAAACAAAAAGACCATTATTAATAAGATATTTTTTCACAAGAAATTTGCTTATGATCATTGCTTAACGGTTTCTAGTATAGAAGATTCTCTTTTGAACCGATTCTAACTTTTTAATGAGTTTTATTGGCTAGCGTTTTGCGAACTAATATTAACCTGGTTTACAGATTAGGTCTAGGGAATGAGGTTTGAATCTTATGTCTTAGTATACAAATGTGTTTTTGATATTAGCCAATTAAGGCTATTGAAATAGGGAGTTTCTCTGCTATTAGAGTTTCTATGTAAGAAATTGTCAGAGAGAGGATCTCAATCAGAAATGATTACAGAATAAATTCCCATCCTTACCTCCCTAAGATAACCTATTGCTAATAATCATTCTATTGTCTGTAACCTCTTGCAAAAAATTTCAGGTTTTCTTTTTCAAAATCCATTTCAGAATCACTCGTATTTCAATGGAATCGATGGTATTTTGGAATTTTTCAAATTTATGGATATTGAAGAACATGTTCTTGGTGTTTTCCAACCGGTTGCAAAACAAGTCATCAAAAATTTACAAAAGGAAAACTGTCTACCAATAGCAGATCCTGCAGCTCCTGCTGCTAACATCATGAATACAGAGAACTCAACAGAAAGTAACGAGAAGAAAGATTATAAATGGTCTATCCCTTCAAAAATTATTTTCTCGAAAGCAAAATTAGAGCAAACTATTTCACCTTATGTTCTCCACACACATCTTGGAATGAACTACCTCCATAGTCGTGCTCAAACAAAGCTATCACAGTCCACATTAATGTCTCTTGGAGTGAAGTCAATTTCTTTAGACCAGTTGCTTCATGTGGCTGTTAATTACATTGAACAGAACAACCCTGCATTAGATCATTATAAATGGCTCTCACGTTGGTTTTTAACTGTATATGAGATTTTGCAGGATTTGTGTGATTTCACTGCTGCTTCGTTAAACAAAATTCGTAAATCTCCTGTTTTCCCTTTAAATAATGGCAAGCTTATCAAACTGGAGGAGAACATTATATTCTTACCTATTCCTTCTTCAGCAAAGACCACCAGATCAGGTAAGATATTTCAGTGCTTTATTTGTTTTTTCTAATTGCCATTAATCTGAAAGACTTTTATGAATCTTTTTTTCAGGTATTTTACTTTTAACCGAAGTAGCAAGTTTTTAACAGGAATAAAATGAAATGTTTCATAACAGGAACATAAGAAAAAAAACGTGTAGTAAATAATAACTTTCCATTATTTATGCAATTCAAAAACCAACAAATACAAAAATACAGTTAAACCTGCTAAAATGACCACCTCTATAAGAAGACCACCTGTCTATAAAGACTACTAGTTCTTGGTCCCGAGATGGCCACTATTTTATGGTCCCCAGAGTGGTCATCTTATACAGGTTTTACTATACTTTGCATGAGGAAGCAAAAGAATTGCAGATGGTTTTAGGCTTTAGATAAGTCTATGTCTATAGTATGCTTTCACAAACCAATTATGGGAACGACTGATTTGGAGGCCAAACTTTGAGTAGCACCTAAACCTGAACCAAAAGGGCTTTGAAAATAAAGTACTATTCAATATGAGTTATGCGTTAATTAGGTCCAAAATCGAATTTTACCCAAAAGTGACCCCCAACAAAATCAACTCCGTAATCGTTTGGTCATTGCCATAGCAAAAAAGGCGTGGTCAGCCAATATTTTTTTCAATGTTCGTAGATAAATTTTGTGCAAAGTTATAAAGTTTTGTAGCAAAGGCTTTTTTCATTCCAGAGCTACACTAAAAGACTACTAGGGAGCGGAATACCCCCTCCCTTCCAAGTCTACTAGGGTTAAAGCAGGGCTTAAAATAGCGGAAGGTCAACGGTCAATGACTGCCAAGAACCTACCGCCTTATATTTATGTTGTATGATCAAATATACTGACAATATTAATTGTAGTTTTCACTAATTTTTTTGAGGAATTTCACCTTGGAAGTGGTTTGACCGCCAAGAATGAAATTCTTATTTTAAGCCCTGGTTAGAGAAAACTTTTTTTGCCGAAAGATCTATTTATTCTCTGTATTTAAAAATATTTTAGTATCATCATTCCCTCTCCCTGGACTTATAGTAGTAACTTTTATGGTTGTATTACAATGAAAAAGGCTATCAGTTCAGGCCCAAATCCAGAATTTCAAATAAACGTCAGGAAACAGTCAGAAAAGGGTGCTTTTTAGGCAGATTTTCTCTCAAAAAGGGCAGTTTTTCAAGTGAATAAAAGAGGTACATTGTGTTTTTTTTTTTTCAGCCATGAAAAATATGAAAAGGGGCAGAGCATCAGTGTAACAGACCCTTATTTGCCGGGCCTGCTGTTTGGGTTTACCTGAATTGAATTGGGTTATATTGTCTAAAAAACATGTTTTAATAACACCGCAAATATGATACTCTATTTTATTGCAGCACAAAATGATTGCATGGAAATTATACGACAAGATTTGAACATACTCAGTTACGAACTGATTGAAAATATTCGTGACTCTATTGAACAGAAACAATTTGTTCACTTTCTAAATATGCTTGGTTTAAAACAGCAGAATCCAAAGCAGTTGATTGATGATTATATCTATCCAATTTTCAAATCAGAGGAGTGGAAGGTATTGTATATTTTGTTTTGAAGTTATACTAGTTCGTTCACCAGAAATTTAGTCAAAATTTGTGTAACTTTTGAGGAGTTCAGGTTTATATGAAAACTCAATCAGGCTTTTTGGATCGAGAATAATCATTCTTGATCTTTTTCTTGATTGAGGATATTGAAAGTGATTTTTTTCTACATTCAATCAGGTCATTAAAGACAGACTTGAGCAAATATTACTGCCAAAAATACATATAGTGACAACTCTGAAGATGTCAAAAAAGTGGTATTTTTAGACCGGTCGTCTTTTTATTCTGATTGAAAAGAATGGAGTTGGTTCTTTGGTGCTAACAAAAAGTGATCTTCATAAGAATGTGGTCATCTTATCAAGATTGTATTTTAATTGGGTTGACTGCATGATTCAGTTTCAGCGTTCTTAACTTTGTTCTCTAATGTAATTTTATAGCATTAAAACTAATCTCTTTTGCTTGAAAGAAAATCCTTTCTTTCTTAACGTTATTTGTTGCAGAAAGGATTTCTTTTATTTCTTGACTGAGACTTAACACCGTGAAAACTTCTAAGTAATATATTCTATAAGCTGAGTTTTGCAGACAGCTTTTTTTCATTATTTGTTACCAGGCTGTTATGCAGACAATTCTTAAGACCGTTTAATGGTCCTAAGAACTCGATATTTACTTTAGTTTCTAAACTCAATCTGTTAAAGAACAACAAGAAAAACTTCAGATATGGCACAGTGTCCTAGTTTTTTTAAGTAATTCGAAATAAATAAAAGAAATTACTTCATAAAATACTATATAAAGGTAGAAATATCCATAAAATGAATTCAAAGACTGCTAATTCAAACGCATTGTGTGTATGGCTTATTAATATGACAATACAAATTATAAAGAAAACTCAGTCTTTAAGATAAAATGGACTTAGCCAAAAATGGCTGCATAATACCCTTGTTACCTGGCTTTTCTTACTTATATTGCATGTATATTGATGGTCCAATAAAAGTCAGCCAATTAAATTGTAATAAACCTTTAGTTTATTAAGAGCATGCAAAGATTTTAAATGATTCTTGTGTAAAGACTGCTTTCCACTGCAAGAGTTTTATTCAGCGACTAATGCATGCGAACAAAGCGATCAAAAAGAATGAGCTCATTTCTCTTTCTATACAAAGTAATTACAAAATTTTAACTATTATTTTCACTTATTTAATACTTCTTATTGATTAATTATTTCCTGCTAAGACTATAAAAACAATTTTTTGATCATCATTTTTGTTTGAAAGAGTTTGATTTGCTAGTTTTACTCTATGTGACATCAAGCGAATATGATCATTTTCATTGCACTCAAAAAAGAAGCTCTACGAACTAATTATATTGCACAATAGATTTTCTGCACATTCGTAATTAAAGAGCACATTGCTCAAAAAACAGCCTTAAGTTCAATATAGAGTTCACCATGAAAATTGTTGCAAGTAACTATATAGCATAATATTTTTAGAAAAAATAATTATTGCTGCTGCGAGAAAATCAACTTTTTCTACAGTATGGTGCATGTCTTTTTGTAAACTTTTAGCATTTCGCTGGAAAAAACAAAGCATCGATCTCATGTGCAAAGATTATTTTCAAGTCAATAAGTTTTCCAAATGCTCTGTCTTCCACTTACAATTTTTTTAATTTTTTATATTTTTCTTAATTGTTTCAGTCCATTTTTTTAAAGGGCTGGTTACATTCCATAAAATTTTCG
>JANSTP010129894.1:0-12725 GCA_025330745.1 Cladonema radiatum | reverse complement strand
AACAGCTTCATTTCTCAGGAACTGTTTTTTGAATCACAAGAACAGCTTGAAATCATAGGAACTGCTTCAAATCACAAAAACACCTTTTTCCTCTAAATTGTTTCCTCAAGAACAGCTAATTATGGCAGGAACAGCTCTGATAGAGACTTAATTTGTCAGGAATCTCAAAAATCAAAAATCATAGAACACATGCATCTGGGCAGACGATTGCTCCTGCAGAACAGCTATTTTTCAGAACACCTCCGTTGAGTGCTTTCGAAGAAACAATAATAATTCAGTTATCAAACTATGCTGGCTAATAGCACAATCTTAGACGTATAAAATATATCCATCAAAATTATTATGGCGTCATCACATTAGAAATGGCATTTTCATTTATTCGCCTTGGTAGTCAAAAAATGAGGATTTTCCAGGCTTCGGGGGGTGGTGGTGTTACATAAATGGCTGTAGATCCTTATTGGACTATGCTCTAGACCCAAACTTTGGTCAGAAAGTTTATTTTATACTACTTTCTAAATAGAAAGTCTGAATGGTCGGTAGAAAAAAGAATGTCGAATCCAAATTAACTTAAAACTGATTTTTCTGGCTTTCATCTATTTGCGATACCTATTTGTGATTTCAAATATTCTGACAAAAGAATATATATGCAACCCAAGAAAAATTGTGAATATTAAAATTGTCAGATAAGATTATAGATGCGTAGTCAGATAATGCGTAACAAAGGAGTAGTATGTGAACGCACAAGAGGTTCTTAATACCTTTTTGTAGGAGGTATTGCATAAAATAAATAGCTGCTTAATTCTTTTATAATATCAAATCATTAACTTGGTAAAATCTATTTCGATAGCTCCAACATGCATTCATATTTATTTTAATCTCTTTTCATAATTGGCATATTGTTTCGAAAAAAAAAAATATACAAAAAAAGAACAATACCAATTCGAATATTTCTTTTGTCGCTGTTTTTTCCCTCTTTATCTAGGTTTTCTATATTATAACTGGCTTAAATAGCAAGTCAGTAATTAGATGTAAGCCATTTTATGAAAGCATTTGCATGAAGCAGCATATGCAATATGTTTTCGTGGATCGGAATTGTTGTTCTCTTAGATATATTGATTGTCAATGCGGAATCAGGTATGATTTTTGTAATTTGAGTAGGCCAGCTGTTAAGCAATCAATCAATCAATGACCCAATCAATGACCCTGTTTGTTCTTGTTTTTTGTAGGTTACAATGTTCTTAATGTGTTCTTTTTTACTCTTGAGTTTATAAATTTCTTTCTCTTCGGAAGAATTACATGCTCTATAGTCTCATGCCTGAATTTCTTCTTAGATTGCTCTATACATTTTTTAAACACAAAGGCTCGTATTCTTATAAATTGTTCTGATAAAGAAAGCGTGTACGGTTCGTTTTTTGAAAACTTACCTTTTTTCGTCAGCCAATTGAATTCAATTTTACATTACTTTATTTTACGAGTAATCCCAGTAACTTAAACAGTGTATACTTTCTCATTATATACTCGCTCATTAAACTATATACTATATAAACACTATATACTATACAATATACTTATATACTTATACTATATAATTATATTTGCTAATTAAACTATTAAACAGTCCTACCCAGTCATTTAGTGATGTGAACCTAGAGAAAATAATAAAAGATTCCTTAAAATGTTTAAAGTTCTTGCAAATACTTCCAACCCAGTAAGTTTGAGATTCCTCATCAGACTACAGCAGTAGGGATGCTGAATTGCTTTTTTTGACCTTTGTAGCATTTGATTGTAGTAATCCCGAGGATCAAGAGTATCAAAGAATCCTGGATACCTGGCCAGGCAACTGAGGCAAAGTTACTAAATTGTATTTTTTCAATATTTTAGAAACTGGTTGCACTGAGAATGATAAGAAGCATCAAAGAATTGATGGCAAGTGTAACAACATGGAACCGGGTAAAGACATGTATGGAGCTGCTAATACGAGGTTCAGGAGACTGTGCCCAAAATGTATGTAGAATACAGATTTTATATGCTCTCTTTTACTTCTTTCTTCTTCATTTTTGTTATGGTATTGTTTCTTAAAATTTCAGCCGATGAGGTCTTAAATTGTGATCAACCTGATGGCACTGGAACGGGTGGTAGCACGACACGACCAGACCCCCAAACAGTTTGCGAGACACTGTTCAAACTGGACAATACTGACCAAGATGATGGTGGCTACACAGCACTACACACTTACTTCGGACAGTTTCTTGATCACGACATTACCTTAACACTTCATGGAGAGACTAAATGTACTACTGCTACCGAAAATGATCAAGTGTAAGTGTTTTTTTATATAACTAAGAAGAAAGCTATTTATAGCGAGGCTGTTTTTGAATAATGAATAAAAGAAGAGCACATAAAACTAAAGTGCATCAAATCGTACTTAACTTCGTATGTGTGTTAGTAAATCCCACATTTTCGTGGATTAAATGGATTTTGGAGCCTTTTTGGATACATTTATTTGTAAATACACTGAATGGGTCAAGTGGATGTTGTACGCAGGGCTCTGCTTATAATTAAATATTTAAAATATCGCTAGCTGCCAGCAGTTACGTTACTCCAATATCTTCAAAGTTTCTTTGGGCCTTTTAAATGTATTTTTTTCGGTCAATATTTTCCAAATATTTTATGGGAAAATTCGATTGTAGGCGTAGTTAATTACAATACGCAAAAGAAAGAAAACAATGGAAGGATTTTGCAGAGAAGCTTTCAGATTTGGCTTTCCACAACTTTTTTGATAATTCATAAATTTGATCTGAAATTACTCTTCTGGACCTCATCAACCGACTACAGGAGTTTGACCCTATTTAGGCCAGGGGAAGGAGGTAGGGAAGAATTTACTCCTCCCCATTTTAGTTTTCTTAAAATAACTTAAAGATGACTAATCTTTTTTTTTGCAGAGGCCTGGTGCGGGGGCCCAGTAGGGATTGGCTTGCTCCCAAAACCAAAAAATTCTATGGAAATTCTTTTTTTCGAATTTTTTATTTTTTTATCAGAAAGAACTACTAAAATAATAAAGAACTGCAAAATTTCACCTTATATTGACATTTAGAACTTAAATTATGGCCAATTATAGAAAAATATGTTAATTTGGAGACACCCTTAAATATATGATTACGACACCTAAAATGTATGATGAAGTCATTGCAAAAGTGATTACGTCATCGAATTGACAATGGTACCAAATACCCAATATGATGATGTACTTCCACTGATACACAACACAGTAGACTGTCAGGTGGAAAATAAGAAAGATCTTGTTCCGATAATACTTATACTTGTTCCGATTTCTGTTTGGATGGTTATTTTCAAAAAAATACAAAAAAGTTGAAAACTGTTGTAAAAATTATAAATAATATAAACATGATAATAATTGAAGATTTACTTTCTCGCTATATCACGAGAGATTAAATCTATTTTTTTGTTTTCTTCCTTTTCTCCATTTTTTATGAATTTTTTTAAGAATAAAGACATGGAGGTTTGGAGGTAAACTGAGTAAAAATAAATAAATAAAAATAAATGAATACACCCTAGCAAGGTGATCTACTATGAAATAAAGGAAAGATTTTTAAAATTTAGTTTACCTGCAAACTTAATGAAATAAGTTTGGAATTGAACTCTTCAAAACAAATACCTAGAGGGAAAAAATTTTTATTGAGAGAAAGTTCCAAAAATTAACAAAGTGCCCAATATTTTTTAGCAAATAGGCTAAGACCTTCTCTTAGTTGGAAATTCGGTGGGACATCCATTGGGCAAACGGTTCGACTGACTATTTTTCAAAGGCTCAGATTTGCTAAGATATGGAAATTTAATATATCAAAATCATATGATGAGCAAAACATAATTAACATAACTGTCGGAATAATCAAATCTGCGAAGAACCGTTTTTAGAGAATGAGATTTATTTTTAGTAAATTCTCGTCACTTTTGCGGAAAATGTTTTGTAAATTCGCTAAATCAATTACCCCTGTTGTACTACATCAAATATTTGCATCAATGTCCTCGTAAAATGCTAAAGCTTTTGTTGAAAAAAATTTGTGAGTGAGGCTTTGACCCGCTAGCAACCTCTTCCATCCAGGTTCACAAATCATCGGGTACGCAAATAAAAACTTAATTAATAATGACATAGAAAATCTCGTTTCCTATAAGCCAAATAACCTAGTACATATTCCCAATTGCAAGTGAGTTTACTGTAATCATCCAATCAAATGTCAAAGTTGGTTATTGTAAAGTTAGAAAATTTTTATGTATTTTGAAACCTTTAGCGCATTATGATCTGTTTTGATCCAATTCTATCCTAAAAATTACGGAAAACATCATTGGATTTCAAGTGAGACTTAAAAGCCTCTCAACTTTTTTCATCAATAAGAAAAGAAACCCCGGTATTTTGTTTAGGTTTACCCCAGATCTCATTCATTGGAGGCGCGCATAGTTACTAGAAAGCTGAGCACATGTTTAAAAATTGCTAATACCCTTTGCCACTAAAAAGGCTATATTCGAGATAAAATTTGAACCTCAAGCACAGAATTTAATTATCAAAATAATTGATGCCAAATTATTTTTTTAACTCTTTCCCCTTTGATGACGTCATGACTTCAACAAGACAGAACTTTTCTTTTAAATTAGAAAATATAAGATAATGCAGACAATGTCAGACAATTTCATGGATCGCGGCGAGAGTTTTTATCTTGGGGGGCCAAAACGTTTCTTAAAAACAGTCGTCCAACATGGTTGGGCGACGAAGAAAATTTTTCTTCTTGCAGCTCTCTAAACACCTCAAAAAAGCCATGTAATGCAAGAAAATGGTGTTAACAACGTTAATATTTTCAGCGGAATATATCTTTGAAGTAAAATAAATCTAAGAAATAAAAGAGTTTCAATGTCAAACACAAAATTTTTTTTTTACTTTATTTAGAGCACTGCTTTATTTAGAGTTTTTATTGACGTCAGCGCTTTCAGGAGGGCCCATAAACACCCAAAGTAATTTAATTATATTTAATTTATCCAAAGACACAAGTATCTGCAATGTTATAGCTTTTTATTAAAAGTATTTCAAGTTGCATTCATTTTATATTTAAAAATTTCTAACTAGAACGGCCTTTGGAAAATCCCTTAAAATGTAAAAGTACTTACTTTTAAAATGCCTTTGGTTCAAAGGTAGTTTTTTAAAAGATACTTAACATTTTAGTCATTCACACCAAATTTCATCTTATGAAAAGTTGTCTAAACTGGTGTTGTCTAATATTCTGATATATTTGATGACTTAATCACTTGATTACGTGACCTAGGGAGGTATATTGTAATTTTTAGAAACTGCTGATGGTACTTTATATTTGAGCAAAGTTTCGTCACAATTCGGCTGAGTAATACAACTTCTTATGTTTCATTCCTCATAGTATACATAATACAAACGATTACTGTGGTGATGATTAAAAATATCAGAAGCTCACAATTAATTTGAAGAAACAAAATTTCGAGTAAAACATCTGTTTGTTATAACAGTTTGACCGTAAATTTTCTACCTGGTGATTAAAAAAATTATATCTCAAGATTAGCGATATAGAAAGTTATGCAGTTTTTATTGGATAGCGGAATATTTTCTCTAAAAATATTCCACCTTTTTTGTATCTCTTGCTCGAAGAAACAATAATCCTTATTTGAGTTTTTCCGACACTGTAAGAAGGTGTAGTATTATCTAAGATAAAATTCCAGCCAAACATAATCTCCTTTCAGATTTCACCCGCTTGATCAATAACCTCTTACACAAAGAGAGGTTCTCCAGATCATAAGGGAATAGCCATGTAGTGTAAAAAAATATAGCCGAGGAAAAATTTAGAGAAAATTAAAATAAATGACTGATAAAAGCATAGAAGTAAAACAGCAAATTTTTGTAATGCATTTACCTTTATACAGGATAAAGTAATAAATGTAATGTAAAGGAAAAATGTAATACATTTAGATTTACCTTTACCTGAGGATATGTGTGCCTAAAATGTTTCAGTAATTAGAGCAATCATTTCCTGGCTGTCTCGTGATGGAAAGAGATAAAAGAGCCATGTGCTATGACCTTACTTCAAAACTCCTTAGTTTATTGTGCATATTCTCCTTATTTTACTAAACTATGCGTGGCCCACATATTATGAGGAGTGGGACAGAATCTACACTCAGCTTTAAAGCATTTTTAAGTATATAGTTTTGAGGATAAATGAATTTGACACCATAAAGAATGTCTGACCACCCTGTATTATTAATTCATGAATAGCGTAATCACAAGGTGTAAACAGATATTAAAGGTATATTCCCGCAGAAACCGATCATTTATTCCATGTTGGATGAAATGTTGGATAAAAAGCCCAAAATTTGTGAAAAATGAAAAAATCATGTTGGTTACCATGGCGACCGGTCAAAATTTTGTACAAAAATTTTTTCACCAAAATGTTTCTAATAAAATTTTATTAAACGTCACAAAAAATCTTTCCGTTATCTACAGTAACAGGGGAGCTATAAACGAAAATCGAGAGGGGATCTGAATAGGGTTAAAAAGAGCTTTAAACGGCATGCCTTTGACATTTAGTAAAGAGGAGAAATATTTGTAGCTAAGGAAAAAAATTGGAACAATGAATAAATATAGCTAGCTAGCAGAATAAATCATTTGCCTACTGTTCACTATCTATTCAGCTATCATTTTATTGAAAATGATTGACTGACTGACTTGCTGAAAGCATCTGTACTCCAGCTAAGATTATTTATATCCAATGAGTTCAAAAGAACGGAATGATAAAGCTCTTCCATCTTCAAAGAACGAACCTTCTTTTAATCTATGTTTACATTACGGAATTAGAAATACATACTTGTTTTAGCGGGCATGTGTGTTAGCAACACGGCAAATTTCTTTGTTAAAAAATAAAAAAATAATAAAAATAAAAACACCGATTTTAATAAGTCATCGACTGTGTCGCTGACTTCATTATCATTAACCAGTGTTGAAATTATGTTTTTTAAAATTTTTTAGATGTGAAGTAGCGGGATGCTTTAATGGAGACCAGTGTGCGATTGTTCAACCAGGTAGCACTGAAAAATGTTTTGAATTCATTAAATCAACAGATGGAGGTCGCAAAAATGCAATTACAACATATATTGATGCATCAAACGTATATGGCTCATCAGAGGAAAAAATAAGCGATTTGCGAGGTCCCACAGGTGGTGAGTGTTTATATCAACTTATCCGCATGTAAAGAAGAGATGTCCGTGCTTTAAGACTGCTAAGACTTTTGATTTTAATATTTTTGAAGTTGCCAACATATAATTAGTATGTTATGGACAAAATCTATTACGAATTCAGATTCCTCGTTTACTTGTCGAATCAGTTAATTCGGTGTGCTGTAGATCGCAGTTCAGAGGCAATTTATAGCAGAGAAATTTTTGCCGGATCATTTTAAAGATATTTTGCTGATCTTTATAAGGAAAACAACGAAAAGATATCATGTTTTTCCTTTCCAATATCGGGATTCCGCTTGTTTTAAGGGTATCTATCGAATCATATTACAGAATTGTTAAAGAGTAGTTAAAAAATAAGGAATGAAATTGCTATGAAATAGTTAAAACGTCATAATGAAAGAGGGGCATGTAGCAGTGTTTTATCGGAGTTATGCTGCTTTTTTTAAGTACTCTACTATAGAAGATATGATCATATGAGTCTTCAAACGCTTGAGGTATATCATGCTGATATAATAATTTTTAATATGACGATACTGTTTCTTGCTTCATCATCTTGTCTTCGTCTATACTAAACATTTTGATTTTTTATTTAGCAAGCTATATTTTTGCCTCCCGTTTCACTTTCTTTTACCAATTTATTTGGAAGATTGACGATGCTCTCTGTTGAAATGCACTTTTTTTTCATAAGAAACCAGTTTATGAGAAACTTAGTGCTGGACATGCCAAACATTTTTAAACTTTTGGAACTAGGAAAATGTGGCAAATTTCTGTTAAGAAACTTTCCTGCTGACATTCACAGTTGCAATACTTTGAAACGATATAGGATAAATAAGGCGTTATTTACGCCATCCCTGTAATCTTTCTCATTCACAGAGAACAAACCTTCCAGTAAAAACAACCAGTAAACGGCAAACTTGTTGTTTCTTCTATTTTATTCATTAAAAGCTTAGAAACTTCATAAGAAACTTCTGGAAGTAAATTTAGGCACTTCCTAAGAATTTTTTGGAACTAGGTCTGGTGCCTGCTTTCTTATTAAAAAAAAATCGTGCGTTCCTGAAAATGTCAGTGTCTCTGATCTTCATAGAAATTTGCCTAAAAACCTGAAAAAATGTTTCAGAAGAAGTCATTTTTAAAAATCTTTTTTTCTCATTAATTCTTCTTTGTAGTTTTCGTTTTTCATATAATTTTTACCTTTCGTTTTAAGAAAAAAGCTTTTTCATCGCACTTATCAAAAACAAACAAAAATTTTAGCGAAATTCTTGTGTGTGTACCGGTTTTAAGAGAAAGAGCTGAATCTTTTAGGCTGCTTTGGGCTGGATAGATTATTCCACTGTGGGTTGTTCATTGGTTTCTACTAACCCTTTGTTTACTGGGGGAACTCCATTGGATCCTAGCTGTCTTTTTTGAATTTTTCTATATATTTAACTTCTATTGACTTCTACTTAAATATAGTACTTCCATTGACCAATTTTTAAAGTCGTGCATTTTTTTTCTATTTTTGTTTACAGGAAAACTGAAAGTGTATGATGAAAATACTAGATGTGGGGACTTGTTACCAAAAAATGAAGATGACAAATTTTTTGCTGGTGATATCCGAGCAGCCGAAAACCCAATATTACTCTCTTTACACACAGTCTTTCACCTGGAGCATAACCGACTTGCAGATGAAGTCAAGCAAGCATACATCGAAAAGTGTGACATCGAACCAGATAATGATCAAATTTTTAAAATTGCTCGAAAAATAAACATTGCTCAAATGCAAAAAATTGTCTTGAAAGAGTACTTACCCGAGCTGGGAATAAATATCAAAAATACAAGATATGACAATCGACGCAACCCAGCAATACTTCAAGAATTTAGTACTGCAGCCTATCGGTTTGGTCACAGTGGTGTAAAAAACAAATTTACTTTTGTTGATGACGATGAAAATGATGTCATGATCTCTTTACAACAACTTTTTTTTAATACCGAAAAATACGAAGAATATTGCCCAAAGAATATATTACGAAGGCAATGGGACATTAGATCAGAGAAAATTGATAACAAAATTTCGAAAAGTATTGGCCAAAAGCTGTTCGTGGAAGATACTGCAAATTTTGAAACGAAAATCCAGAGTTTGTGTGCATTGAACGTGCAACGTGGTCGTGATCACAAGCTTGGATCATACAAATGCTTGCTTAAAACATGCCTCAAGAGACATAGGAAGAGAGTTGACGCATGGGAGGAAGCAACAGGCGAAATGCTCTCTAATATTGGAACAATTAGAGATTTGAATTCGCTTGGCCTTATAACAAGCGACAACTATCTAAATTTGCTACGCCTTTATAATTATGATGAAACAACGAGCCTTGACAATGTTGACATTTTCACAGCTGGTCTGCTGGAAGAACACTGGGTAAAAAGACACCGAATGGGTCCGACTTTCAATTGTATTTTGAGCCGCCAATTTAATCGTCTTGTTAGACGTGACCGCTTTTTCTACACAAATTGCAATGATGGTGATAGAGCTTGCCAAGCCCAAAGGTGCGAAATTGAAAAAAGAACATTTGCAGATATTCTTTGCGATAACTTGTATGACGAGAATACGAGAATTAAAAGATACGTATTAAGTAGAAGAGGTGGAAGAAAGAAGTGCAAAAAATCACACAAACTTGATTATAAACTATGGATTGATTGTCCCCAAGCAATCTAAATTCTTCAATGTTGACGTAAAATTCAAGATTTTTTAAGTGATTTTCTAGATATTTTCACTTAATAGATTTTATATTGGGAAGTATATAAAGCAAGTTTCACTGCACTTATTTTTTAAGCACGCAGGTTAATGTATTATTATAAACTGGCACAAGATTTTGATCATATCGCCACTTGCACAAAGAAACCTCATTTTATGTATTTACTTGCAATTTTCACCGTTTCCCTATAATATACCTCAGTAAACCTCAAATTCAATCCAAAAAGCACATTAAGACAAGGAGGGGAGGGAACAAAAATACCCCCTCCCCCATTAGAAAATAATTTTAGCAGCTCTAAAAGGTCAAATGAAAAACTAGATGTATTTAAGCGAAATTGATCTGCCATCAATATGGCGGTAAAAGGAAGCGGTGTAAGAAACGGTGCAACTCGTCACACACAGGGCCGTCGAGAGGAATTTTCGGCTCCGGGAAACTAAAGGTGTCTCGGTTCCTTAATTGAGGGGAGTAAAGAAATTAACATTGATTGTCTATTTGAGAGATACAGCTCAAATCAATGATATACGGGGGTGAGGGGTTCGGAGGTGACATTTTTTAAACTTTAGCCAAACTCTTGATTTTGAGGTTTTTTCAAAACTTTTTTCACTAAAAGATAACCAAGATATTTCTAATCAACTGTGAAAATAAAAATTTTTAAAACCAGAATCTAAAACTTCAAAGATAAGAAAATCTAGATCAAAGATAAAGATATCATATTCAAAAATGAAAAAAAAGGACATAAAAATGTATAAAGTATTACTCGATATGTTTTCTTTTGACTTGTTTGACCTGATTGTAAAGTCACAGAAGACAGGAGACAGAAGACACAACTAAACAATATCTTTCTCATCCACAGGAACGAAACACGTGATAACAAAGACAGTATGACCGCAATAAGACTTTTGCCTGAGAATTAGATTTTTGATTAAAACCTACAATAAAAATTGAGCTACCATTTGTAACCACAAATCTAATTTCTTTGCAAATTATTTTAGATTGAGAAAGCTAGTCAAAACAAATTACATATTGATTGATGTTAAATAAAATCTCAACACTCATTTCTGGTAAGTAAGTAAGTAAGTAAGTAAGTAAGTAAGTAAGTAAGTAAGTAAGTAAGTACTTGAACATATATTAAAACATATAATGCAAACAAGATATCTATTATACACGTATAAGACAAAAATTATTTTTCTTAATTTTGCAAGTTGATAATGTAGCAGAAGACTCAAGAAGAAATCAATCTTGTGTTTAAGAGCCAAGACTACCAAAAAAAAACCTAAAAAACAAAAAAGCAACAAAAACAAATCAACAAAAAAACAATACTTTTATTTAGAAAGCAAAAGAACGGTTGCTAGCTAAAAAAGAATTAAAATAAAACAACTAATCAAAAAACGAAGATAGAGAAGAAAATAACGAAGAATAAAAAACAAGTAAAGACAAACTCGGACGAAACAAAGAAACAAACAAACAAATAAATAAACCAAAAAATGTTATGTAAATTACAGAATTGGCAGTATGGCAGTTTGAGAATAGGCCTATAATTTGTAACTTCGCTCTTATCTCCTTTCTTATGAATCGGTATAACCTCAGCCATTTTAAGCAAGGATGGGAAAGTTCCTGTTAAGAAAGATTCATTAAAAATTTCACTCAGAGGCTCGCTTACTTCATTCTTAGCTAATTTCAACAAGGAATTTGGGATACTGTGTGGTTCTGATGATTTCCGATTTTTTAACGTCATAATAAAATCTCTAACTTCCTCATATGTAACTTGGTTAAGGAAAAAGGACTGCTCATTCCTGGAATTGCTCAGATAATCTTTGTAATTAATTTTGCTAGGAAGTATTCTTTTATCAATCTTTTCCGCAACAGAAGTAAAATTGCTATTAAATTCCTCTGCCATTTGAACATGATTACTAATAGACTTTCCATTAGACATGATGAAACTAATTGATTGTCTTTTTTTCGAATTAAAATTAATTATTTCTTCAACCCCTCTCCAGATGTTAATAGCATAATAAAAATTGCTTGTATTATGAATCTTTACTTCTAGTAATTAAGGTGGAAAGGGTATTTTTGTAATTACGGTATTGAGTAAATAGCAATTCTTTCCTTTCCTTGTCTCTACAACGGATAATTTTGTTATAAGAGAATTTTTTTGTTGATGGAATTTAGAATCCCCATGGTTATTCAAGGCTTCTTTGGAACTTGCTTACTTCTGTTTACTTGTTTAGTTTTCAAAGGAATATGATTAATGAAAATATCATTTACTTTATCGAGAAAAATTTGTAGTGATATATCAACATTCCCTAAATTGCATTGTAAAATACTCTTCCAATCAGTCGATGATATCTCATTTTTGAAATCATCCTCATTGAAATGCGAGTAGTCCTTAAATGAGATTTCAATATTTTTTGTCTTTTTAATTTTATTTTCTTTAATAATAAAGAATTGAGGAAGATGATCAGAAATATCCCAAATAATATTTCCGCAATAAATGTTGTTAGAAGCAGTTATTGCTTGAGACAGGTGTAATTCTTGAATTGCGGTAAGTTTGCCACTGGAAGTTTTGCCACAGGAACTTCTGCCATCGTAATTTTCCCACAGGTAATTTTGCCACCATCATATATTGTGCAGCATGAAGATGAGATAAGCGATAACATTAGACAGGCCAAATAGCACAACCATCTAGCACTTTTTATAACCAAAGTTTTTTCAATGGAATATGAAAGAGCAGAG
>JANSTP010129783.1:0-12726 GCA_025330745.1 Cladonema radiatum | reverse complement strand
GTATAAAATCTTGAAAATATTTTTCTGCCCAAGTAGAAGTTTCTTGGATAATTAAATCAGATTGATGATGAAAAATATTTTAAAAATGAGTTAACTTCTCATTGTCTAATAATGAACAAATTAAATAGTAGCTTTTGATAACTCCAGCACGTCCTATATTTCTTAATTCGATACGGAAAATGTTTAGGCATTGTATTTGAAATGAATTTGGACGGTATTGACGTAGTTAACACACAGGCATTATTTATTTTTTGATCTACAGTTGCATTTGCAGATGTTTTATAGGATAAGAATTTTCCAAAAACTTGTTTACTAAGTTGTTATTTGACTAAAATTTACATTTTGTTGTCTTATTGATATGTAACACCTTAAAGGCCGTTTTCCATTCCCAAAAATTATGCGAGAAAAATTTCAGCGGACAAAAATCAGTTGAATTTTTTCTAAATTTTTTTTGTCTGCTGAAAAACAGTTTCAGTGAAATTTTTTTTCAGCCAATCAGATTTCAGGGTTTCAGCAGAAAAGTTCTGTCCGCGCGGAAAGTTCACGAATGGAAAATGGCGTTAATACAGTGAAACCTGCTAAAAAGACTACTTCTATAAGAAGACCACTTGTCGATAAAGACTACTAGTTCTTGGTCCCAAAATAGCATTTTCATTGTATTCAATCTCTATTGTAAAAGGACCACCTGTCTAAGAAGACCACTTTCCTAGGTTCCTAGAGTCGTCGTCATATACAGGTTTCACTGTAATAACTTATTTAATTTAAGTTAAATAACTGAAATATCTAAAGAACACGAAAAACTGAGATTGAAAACTTAAGGAAAGTGAAGAAAAGAATGTTATTTTCATCGATGAATGTTAGTTTTTTTAACTTGTGATCTGTTTTTAAATGCAGAAAAAAGAAATATTCTCCATCACCACCCTCATCAGCTGTTATTAGAAGAAGTCCTCATCGTAAGCTCTCACCTGTTCATAGAAACTCTTGTATTTCCCCACCAACAAAGGATGGAAAACCGTCTTCTCCTTCTTCACATGATAATAAAACTCTACCTAGTATGTTCTCGCTACGGACAACAACTTTGAATAAATCAATAAATAATAATAGCAAAAACTTGTACGATAAACCATCACCTCCAACATCTGCAGTACGTTGTAATGATAAGCCAGTTCATCACCGAAAGTTTGTTGCTAGTAAGACATTTTCATATCCAAGCTCTGTTGAATCGAAAAGTTCAAGTTCTACATCTATGGCACTTGTTGAGCAGTTTGTTAATAAGTCACCAATGAAAGCCTGCCATGTTGCAGAATGAATGGGATGGTGGTTGACTTATGGTAGATTTCCTGAAATGGTTTCATGCATCAATATTGTTAAATAGCTGAAATCCAACCTAGTGCTGCTTATATTTACAGACTGTATTTTGCTGAATGAATTGTAAAGTTATCTCATTTATTGGCTAATAACTTTGTAGGCATACTATATTTCAGCTCACTGAAATGATATTTCAAGTTCTGTTTTTTTATTCAACAGTTGTGAAAAAATTGTTAAAAAAGAAATGAGTGGACAAGCATATTCTGCTATCATGGATGAACGCTGTTTAGGTGCACATTTTCTCAGACAACTCTTTGATTTGCAGTATGAGCTATTATCCTGACAAGTGTATCTATCTGATGTTCTCCATTGCTGTTTTTACGAAGGAAAATGGCTTTTGTTTTAAAACATATTTTACCTGAATAAAGTGTCACATATTCATCAGATGATCCGACGTTCAAGAAACATTTTATTCCTGTAACAGGAGTCCATTCTGGGTGCAATAATCTCATCTTGCCCTATTTTACTTCACATAATATGCTAAAATTGACCTAGAAACATGGGTTTCTGGACAAAAAACAGCAAAATGTTGTGATTTAGCTCAAAATTTATGCCCTTTTTATAGAAAAGCAGTTCTAACCCTAAATGTCTAGAATATGCCTTAGTACCATTACTTTGTCAAACAGTGTGAAAAAAAATGTTTTTATTTTGGAAGGTAAAATAATTAATATATTTAAAAAAAAGTATTTTTATGAAAATGTTAATATAAATATTGTTACAAATGGTTTCGTGTATATAAAAGAGTGTTCTATTTTCAATGAGTGTTCATTTTTTCTTTACCCTTCAAAATAGCTGAGTGTAATAATTTTTGGATTATTTTGTCTTATGATTTGATAAAAGTAATGATTGGTTAAGAAAACTAGTTTCTTATTTCAGTATATTAATTAAGTTAGTTAATAGATAAAAACATGGTGTTTAATTGGCTACTATTTACTAACCAATCAAAGCTTAATTGGCTGTTAATTGACCAATCAAAAATTAGATATGGTTCGTTTTTATGAAATTAATAGGCAAACAAATTCGCTTTTCTTTTTATCTACACTGGTAGATCCAATCCTATTAATTGGGTGAGTTTGACCAAGGTGATGTAAAAGGTGTTTTGGGAATAAACTTTTTTGTTTTACAAAATTTGTATTGAAAGTATAATTGTTTGAGTTCAGATAATTTTGTAGCCTTTAATTAAACCTTTAAGCTTTTTGAAGCCTTTAAACAGTCTTTGACACCAGTCATTAGAATTCAGGCTTAACGAAATGCAGATGTTTTGATAACCTTGTATTTTCATGGTCAAGCTTTTCTCACCTACTCATGAATGGTACTCTGCATTGCCAGCTTTTTTTTGTTTATCTTATAAAGTAAAGTTATGTTTCTAATTAATTATTTTTCCTGAAACAATTTTTATCTATGTCAAAAACGTATCTAAAATGCATAGGTCTAGTACATATTGCATAAGTGAATATTTGTATTAAGATATTCTGGCTCACTGTTCAAGAGCTTATTTGGAAGATAATGTGTAAAAAAAATGTTAACGAGAAGCTATGATCATTCTTTTGCAATGTTATTTTCAAATTTTAGTTAAAATTTCAAATTTTTTGTTAGCGGTTTAGATCACATTGGAATGAAATTCCCAGTTTTTTTTTCTATTATTTGCTCATTTGACATTTTTGGTACTTCACAAATCTTAAAATGCCAGTCGTAATACGTATGCATCATATCTAACATTGGCACTTAGAGTGTTGAATGAAATGGCTCTGTATATTTGTTTTTTAGAATTTGTTCTTGTTTATAGTACATTTATGTAATTAAAACAGTTGCATTAATATTTTGGAATAATCTTAGTACTACCAAAAGGAAAATAATGTCTGACCATGAAGACGAGCAAACTTCAAAACAAACATCAAAGGATATATCAAATACACAAGATGCTAGAAAAAAGTCACGTGATATATCTTCAATAAAAAACAAAATATTGAGATCGGAATTGTATAGGAAGGAACGTCGTGAGAAGAAAGAAGAGAAAAGGAAAAGGCGGGAAAAGCGGAAACGTGAAAATGAGTTAGAAGGAACAGAACAGGTAATGATGTGAAACCGTAATATGACTTGACTCTTTTTTGACAAATTAACTTAGAGTCTATCTGCTATAGGCTGCCAAAAAATGAAATTCAAGGGACAGTGCCTTTTTATGTCTTCTGAATATCAGACAATTCACTGCCTCCAAAAACTGTATTTTTTGCCCTTTTGGACTAGACAAGTTTAATTTTTAGTGAGTTTTTTTGCTGTAAATATTTTCTGTCCTTTTCTTAGAAACCATACTCTGCCCTGGTTTTATAGAGTAGGCTCTGAAGGGACAAATTCTTACTTAGGTGTTTATGTTTTAATGCAGGTGAAAAAAAAAAAAGATGTTACTTTAGGTATTTTAAATTATTTTGCAAGTGTGTTTTTTATGGAACAGAACACGAAATCACAATAACTTTTTCCCTTAGAAGCCACTCTGGCTAAGACTTATTAAGTTTATTAGGCTTTTTACCTTCTTCACTCGTGTATTGTTTTTTCTCTTTATAGAGAATAAAATTCTCATTTTACTCCTATCTGAGGCAGGATAATTTTATCAGTATAGAATAAAGCAGGGGGAATAAGTGCAGTGTTTTTGCATGTTTTTCATTTGACCGCTAATAAGCTCAGCCATATAAGTCAATTGCAGCTATTTATTTGACTAAAATACAATGACATCGTTTGGTGAAAAATTGACTGAGTAATTTAAAATTAAGTCAAGAGAGAAAAAAAGTGCAAGATTTGGACATTTTATGCATAAATAGTCTTGGAACAATGAGCTATATATTCCATATTGATGAGTTTCTTTAGTTCTTTAGTTTCAGTAGTTTCGAAAGCACGTTCTGAGTAACATTCATTCCTTTGAAACCTTTTATGACTTATAAAAGCTTTGATACCTTTAACCCTATTGCCCATAGAGGGGGAGGCATATACTATATATACTATGCCTATTTTTTTCACTTTTCATCAAATCATATGATACACCTTTTGGCCAAGTTTGAGTTGCATATCTGTCCCCAAAGATCTCCTATGGTAACTTTTTCAAGCCTGGTTGATAGGATTTTAGCACATAATTTTTTAAAAATCTTGGTTTTGAAGCTCTGGCCATTCTAAAATGCCACTAAAACACTAGTTTTATAATATTTCATCTCTAATTAACATATTTAGCAAACTTTTTCTGGCTTTTCTTCAGAGCTAATTTTATTTATAGAAAATGCTCAAATTTCAGTGAGGCGATACAATTAATAATGAGGTCATCACCTATTTAGTGATCTCACCAAAATCACCATGGTATCATTTTGTTCTTTAAGGGTTGTAGTTTTCATGTGGTAAATTTTATTGCCTATCTCTTTGTGGTTCCTGAGATTCTAGGTGCCCCCCCCCCCATGGGTAACATACAGTATGTCATTTTTCCCCATGGCGAATAGGGTTAAAACTTGATTTTATGCATGATTATTCTTGGAGCACTGTGCTATAAGTTTCTTATTGTTGATGTTCTTTAGCTTCAATAGTTAATCAATCGTTAATCAAGATTCAGTGTTTTTAAACTTCCATTCAGGCACCTGCAGCGCAGAAGCAGAAGACGTTGGATAACATGCGAGTAAAAGATGAAACTATGGTTGAACTGAATGATGAAGAAGTGATGCAAGATGCTGCTACTGATGAATTCAAATCATATTTCGATGGCACTATTTCTCCGAAAATATTGTTCACAACGTGTAATCGACCCAAAAGTCATGTAAGTGCTTTCTCAAAAAGTGTCTTATTAAGTGTCTTCGTGTATGAAGATGCACCCTAGACATTCTTTTATGAAGATGTACCCTAGATATTTTCAGGGTGCTCCGAGATAGCTCTTGGCAGTTGCGCTGCTGCTATAACTCCTATGAATGTTTTTTCCCCTAAAGGGAACATTACACCAAATTTTAGGTCACTGGTTTATCTTCAGTTAAGAATGTCTTTATTTGATTTATTGTCTTCATTTTGTGCATATGGTAGAGGAGTGTTTTTAGTGTGCTTTGACAAAACTCTTCTGTCATAGCTTTCAAAGATATTTCAACCATAAAATAGCCATTTCTGAACCCCTTAGAAAATTTACTTTTGGGTAAAAATTGAATGTTTTCTACCTTTTTGGGACCTTCTGTTTAATCTATAGCAAAGAAGGAACATTTGGGCCAAATTTTAGGTTATTTAATTAGGAGAGTGGAAAATCTGAAATGTCTCCTCAATTTTCTGCCAGCTATAGTCAAAATTGACTGCAGTTTGCGAAACAAGCAGAAATTGAGTCATTTGAAATTTTGTCATTCTCGAATTAAGAGTATCTTTAATATTATTTAAGATTTAAGTTTAAGAGTCACAGAAGTATCTTTATTGTTTTCATTTTGCACGATGTATATAGGAGGTGTTCTTTATTATGATGCACTAAGAAAAACTCTGCTTGACTGTTCTACTCCTGAGAAAAATTATCTCTAACGACTAGACAACATCAAAATAGAATTGGTAACATACCATCTTGGTGATTATTTTGGTCTTCGTTACCTTGACAAGACCTATCTGTTGTAACCGAATTCTATTTTGTGACAATTTATTTGGGTTAAAAATCTTTTATAAAAACTCGCATTTAATTTTGATACTACACAGAAATTTCATTTTTCACTTACCATCTTTTTCGAATAACTTCGATTTGTCAGTTTGATAAAAGTTCCTGGTCTACTCAGGGAAATATTTTCATAACTAAAGACTTTTTTGATATTACATAGTTGTTTACGTGTTCTTTCCATATTCGCAGGAAACGATGGCCTTCATAAATGAACTTGTCGAAGCAATACCGAATTCCGAATATAAAAATCGTAAAGGGATCGATTTGAAAAAAATAATACCGGGTGCGATCGAGAATGGATTCACTTGTATTGTGGTTATAAACGAAGATCAAAAGAAAGCCAGTATCCTTTTCATAATTTCAGAAATCCATTTTCATATGATGAGAGATATAGTTTCTACTAGATTATGTTCGGTTCTTATATTCAGTGACGTTGAAAGTTTATATTCATTGGCGTTAGTATATAAGAGGGACCTGAGGCAATTTTGAGTCACCTGCACGAGGTACTTGCAATATCTTGATATACAGTTGAACTCATGTAATCTGAACTTCTATAATTCGAATCTTCATGTAAATCGAACGAATTCTTCAGTCACCCGACATTCGAATAACAGGAATTCGAACTTCTGTAATTCGAATAATTATAAAAATCGAACAAACTTTCGAATTCTTTTGAACATTCAAATTGCATGACTTCAACTATCTATTTCTTGCAAATTTCTGTCCTTTGGCGTTGTATTTACATACATAAATTCTAACTCCTAGAATTTGAACTCGAACAAATTCTTTAGTCTCTTGGTATTCGTCATGTAAATCGAACATATTTCTAATTGCTTTGACCATCGGAATTACATGATGATATCAATTTAAATTCCTTCCACAATATGCTTACATCTATTAGCACTGATTTACTATGGTTCGATTGGAGGTATCTATCCACCTTGGAAAGCAATAGATGCTATAATCATGTACAAAAATTATGAGACAGTTTTAACCTTTTACTGAAAAAAATTGGCACCACAAGCCATAACCAGCCGGATATTTTGACATGTTGAAATTGAAACTAAAGTCTGAAAACTAACCAATTTCTCAGTTTGTTTCAAACTTTTTTAAACCTGCTATTCCGAGATTATGAGAAGTTTCAGCTTTCTTAAAAAGGTATCAATTTTGAGTTGGCCATCAAACTCATATTTCAAAGGTTGCATTATAACAAACGAAAAATAATGCAGTTTGATGGGCGTTTCCGGAATTTATTTCTCCAAACCTCTTTCGAAAATCTCCCTCGAAGATGTCAATACTGTCTAGTTTTTGACATTCTATTCCCAGATAATGTAATAATTCGAATCTGATTGACAATTGTTAAAGTTTAAGCATTTTTAGTTTTGAATTCCTTGGTATTTTGTAAAGTGCCAAATCCAATGTAAAAATATTATTTGAGTTCTTTTCTGACCCGCGTTATTGGACATTTAGAAAGGGTAGAGTCATAAAGCGATTATAGTGATAGAGCAGGTACACGTTTTTTTTTTTATAAGCAAGTAAGATCGGGGGTCAGTACTCAAAGTTGCTTCTTAAAACTTGCAATTTCACTACTGAAAATTGCTTAGCAGTTAATTGCATAAAACTAGCAGCAATTTTTTAGATCCTGAAAAATCGTGTTCAATGCCCAAAAAGAGTAAATCTTAAAGTTATTGTAAATACTTGACCTAACAATACTTCTTTCTTGAGAAATAATGTCCCGGAGACCCAAATAATAAGTGTTTTTAAATCAATTTTTATATAAAAAGAAATTATCAGTTGCTTAATGGAAAAAGTTTGCTTTCAGTATCAGTACTGAAAGTTGCTTCGAAAAATTCGAGGTCAGTACTGGTTGCTTATAAACGGGTTGCTTATAAAAAAAAAAACGTGTAGTTTGGAAGAACAAATTTGCTTAAGTTTTTTTCTCATTTTTAAAATTGCTATAGGGGTGTTGATTTGCGCCAATAGCGCCGTTAAGCCCTTCATAATATAAAAATTTGTCCTTGACATCAATTTTGAGATGGAATGGTTGTATCACATTTACCGGATGGTCCGACATTACATTTCAAACTGACGTCTATACAAAGAGTAAAATGTATCAAAGTAAGGAATTTATTAAACTTTTATTTTCTTTCCCGAGTTGGCTACGTAAATACTTATATAGGCTAAATATAGCAGATATTAATAAAGACTTTTTATCACCTTTTTCTCCAGAAGCTAATTGACCAGTTCAAATAATTCAACGGCAAATTGTTGGCGACCGCGCCATTACTTTTTCAGAAATATAAGGTTATACAGTAGATGCAGTAACGACGCTACCTTTCGGAAGTAGTACAACAAGATCCTTATTTGTGTTCTTAATTAATTTTTTAAAGTTAAAAATATCGTGGCTCATTTTTTCAATATTCTTTTTATGATCTGGCCAGTAGTACGTTGTCTGTATTTGACTCTACTTTCAATCAAAGTTATGAGTATATTCCCGCAGAAAATTTTATTTGCTCAGTCGATAGGAATTTTAATTTTGAGTTTCTTCTTGAAGTACAGAAATCCCATTTATTCACAAATGTAAACAAACAAAAAGCACGTCATTTCAGAAAACTTTGAAAGCGCATAATTTCACAAGGAGTAGGGCTTTTCAAAACTGTCGAGCGTTGATTCGAAACAAAAAGCTCTCTTGATTTGTGCAGTAAAAATTTTTGCGAGAAACTACCTTACAGTTTCTGAAGTTTGATTTCTCTCATTTTTTTATTTCAGAATCACGGAAAATTATCGAAACATCGTCCCGAAGTCATTTTGAATAATTTCAATACGAGACTGGGTCACTCCGTAGCACGTTCATTCGCAGCGTTTTTTCCGTACGATCCGGAGTTCCAAGGGAGACGCGCTATCACTTTTCATAATCAGAGGGATTATATATTTTTCCGACATCATAGGTATGTATAGCAAAATCCCCGGATAGAGGATATACATAGCGGGCATCTCTCCCAAATGGACATTTTTCTAGAGAACCGATGTCGGTTAAGCTCTGACAATAAAACCTGTATGTAGTGGACATTTTTCTTTAGTGGATACTTTGCGGCGGTTCCGATGACGTCTGCTACATAGAGGTTTTGTTATAAGAGTTTGGCCGCCATCCTTTCTCGAGAAAAGTGTCCATTGTGGAGAGATGCGTACTACAGTGAAACCTGTATAAGGCGGCCACTCTGGGGAACAAAATAATCTGACTGCCTTAGACAAGTGGCTGCCTTGTAGAGGTCTTGTCAAAAATGACTTACAGAAACAATTTTATGGAATTGGCAATCTTGAACTAGAACAAAAGTTTTTCAAACATTTTCAGCATCGTAAAGGTTTTTGATTAGTATTTTTGCTGGAATTAGAATCATTCATTTGAAAAATTACATTTTTTATAAAGATTTGAATATTTTGTATTGAATAACAGGCAATTTTTTAATGAATTGGCTGGCTTATACAGTGTTTTTCTTCTTTGGGGTCTGAAAAAACTGGCCACTGGCTGCGTTGGACAGGTGACTGTCTTATACAGGGCCATTTGTATGAATATTTGATTGGGGGGAATTCAAAGTGGCCTTCTTAGACAGGTGGCTGGGAACACAGGTTCGACTGTATAAAGAGGTTTCTCCATAATTATAAATAGGGTTTTTTATCGCAACCATTAAAATTCCTTTTTCTCTTCCTCTTAATTTTTTTTTTTTTTTTTTTTTTTTTGAGTCAAATTTGGTTAATCTTTCCTTTGTCTTGTTGGGCTTCTTTTTAGGGAGAATTATTTTTTAGGGGCATATTTTTTTTTTTTTTTTTTTTGATGGGTGAGGGAGGGGGGACCCTCAATGATGCAATTTTTCAAGGCTTTTTCTGTAAAAGGCTTTCATTCTTCCTTCGCTTGCTTCATAAACTGAAGTATTTCTTTGGTCACAAAACCACTTACCAATCTCTTTAGATATATATTCAAAAATTCGAAGAAAGCAGGTCTCCAAGAATTGGGACCGAGGTTCACATTAAAATTACGTTCGCTTCAAAAAGGAACATTTAATTCGAAATTTGGGGAATACGAATGGATACATAAGGTTTGCTTTTCTTCATTTTACATTTTTTTTTTATTCTTTTGGTAGCTTCATCTTAGTAGTTTTTCTAACCTTAGAAGATTGAATTGGCAGTTTTAACCCCTTTTTACTGTAAGATGATGTGTGATATGCGGCTTACCAGGGGATGGGGGATAGGAAGGGGTGGAAAAATTGACCCTCGCAAAAAATAAAATTCCAGCCAAGATTTAATAGGGTTAATCTGATTTCTCGTTACCGAATTCTTTGCTGCCACTTTTCGTGTATTGTCGAAAATTCTGGGCTAATGCTTTGACACAAATCGTAATATGTTTTCTGGTTTTTAACCAGCCCGCACTTAATGTGCACCTCTTTTTCTGCAAAATTAGTTACGAAACAGAGTTCACTTTACTCTGACTATAGAATTATCGCTTCTCATAGAGTATGGTTAACTAAGGGTTTCTATAGTTAAAATTAAAAGTTTGAATAACATTGATTAATACTAAGGCTTTCAGTTTAATTCCAAATTTACTTTATTCTTAAAACTTTACACGCACGTGAGCAGGAGATGGTTAGGATTCCACTACATCCTGGTTTTCCGAAGATTACACCCTTAGTATTAAAGATAAAGCTATGATTTTTCGGTACTTTTTAAAGGTTTTATTTCGAACATTTTGGTAAAAAAACTTCCGACATTGGTAGGTGAAAATTTTTGAGCCAAATGCCAAACAATCGTAATTTTCAGCATGTAGCATATATGAAACTATCGTCCAAATGGGGCATTTTGTTAAAAACCGGTTTTATGGTTCTCCGCCCCCAACTTTCCGGTTCTAGGAAATCAACAAAAGCTTGGTCCTGATAAGGATAAAGAAGTCATAATTTGATGTTTTTAAATCTTTTTAATTCGCCATTTATATTTTTCTTTCAGCGGAAAGATATGGATACGAGTCGAAGAAAATTCCATTTGTAATTTACTTATTTATTCAAAATATGCAAAATGCAATTACATTTTTTCATTACCTCTTCTCTACGTGACGACACCTTTTTATCTTTTTATCCTCAAAAGGAAGGGCCAAACCCTTCTAGGAACTTGCTGAAACCGTAATGCCTCGATTAGGCGCCCTTGCGCTTATAAAATTTTTGAGGCTCTCAGGTGGGCGCTCATACGAGGGGGGCGCTTATTTAAAGAAAATAGTTTTGAAAGCAATTAAGAAAGATGGAAATTAATAAAAACCTTTTTAATTGAAGCACTTCTTGCCTTCTTTTTCCACAAAACAACAAACAATACTGAAAGTAATAATGAAGCATTAATACCAATTCAATATTTGTTGCCAGTTTTCCTCGACTTTCATAAATATTTCCATCGAAAATTCTAACAAGCGTCCATTTCTAAAGTTTGAAGAGCTGGCGCTAATTTGAGGGGTGGGCGCTTATTCGAAGGGGGCACTTATTCAATAATTTCAACTTCAAGGTGGGCACTTATTCAAGCGGGGCGCCTCATCGAGGCATTACGGGTATTACTCAGGAATTTAATCATAGTAAGTGCTGTGATTAGATCTCTTACATATTCCTCTTTCAAATTACATATTTTTTTATATGAAACCAAGCACCAGGGCTAGTTCCAAAAGTTTCTTAACTATTGTCTAAATTTGCTTCCAAAAGTTTCTTAGCAAGTTTCTTAGGTTTTAATGAATGAATTAAAGTTAGTAAATTGAAGAAAAACGAAGTTCGCCATTTTTTAATTGTTTTTACTACAAGATTTGTACGATGTAAATCGAAAGATTATGAGAATGGCGTAAATAGCACCTTTTTTACCACACACCTGACCAACACTTTCAAAGTAATTTGACCGTGAACGTCTGCAAAAAAAGTTTCTTGACAAAAATTGGCCTCAATTTCGTAGTTCCAAAAGTTTCTTATAAACCGGTTTCTTATAAAAAAACGTGTAAAGATGTAGCATTTAACGTTACTTCACCTCGTAACTTATAACATCGCTGCCTGTAAGTAGTTTCAAACATCAGAATGTGCGTGTCTGTAAACAATGCCGAATTATCCTTCCATAAAGACGGATTTGAGCTGGTACTATTTCTGAATTAGCACTTTATAATTATTGTTATTATTCTTTATTTTAATTCGGCAGTGATAAAACAATACAAAATAATATTACAAAAAAAGGCACGACTGTTGCAATAAAAGTTGGCCTCTTTATACCGAATAGTTAACAACAACTAAATTAGTAAAAAGTTTTATAAAATAAAAGTAGTTTCTAAATAATGTAAATAACAGAAAAATAGTATTAGAAATAATTGCTATATTAATACAATCAAATAGAAAAAGTATATACAAAATTATTGATAAATACGGTAAGTAACTACAAATACACACTAAAGAAAATGAATATGTTAAAATTGACAAATGGACTATGGACACTTAAATTAAATGCTAAAATTAACAAGTACGGTAAATAAATAAAGTGCTAAAATTGACAAATACTAAAGAAACTAAAATGTTAATTTTTATCAAAAAAATCTTTATCAAAAAAATTAACCGGTTTTCAATTGGCTAGTATTTGGTCTGTAATTTGCGAAAGAAAAGACTCAGATCAAGGATGCTCAGATTTACCATTTACTGATAAAATCGTGTACT
>JANSTP010129672.1:0-12726 GCA_025330745.1 Cladonema radiatum | reverse complement strand
TGAGGCTTGTATCATCAAAACTACACATAGAATTTGTCTAAAATTTTCAGGATATCAATAACTCATGATAATCTAACAATTGAGCCAAAATTTAAGCATATCTAAAATTTGACCAAATTATTTTTTCAGGGTGGTTATGTACCTTTAAAGTACATCGCTTAGCCGTCTCACCTTGACTTGGAAAACGAAGCACCTTCCTTTTGAATAATGCCTTTGGTAAGACCATTTTTGGATCATGACTGAACAAAGGGTAGTATTAAAGCAGATACTTTGATGATGATGTAGTTGATGACACCTGCAATGTAACAATCATTTGGTTCGCCAACTGATTTTCCATAGTAAACGTGGGAAGAGTAGGTATGTAGGTATCAAGCACAATTTAGCGATTAAAAAAGCATCCCATCTTTTGCAGGTTTGCTTGGGTTATATTGCTTGAAAGCGACCTGAAATCTTGCAGGGTAGAGGGTTTCATCGAGGGATATGTAGTCTTCAAAGACTAATTATTTGGAAAGTTATTATTGCATTGCTCCTAAAATGGCGAATAGCAGCAAAGACTTCCTCACGAGTATCAATTTCATCAAACGATAAGTGAAGATGTAAAACGTCAAATCGTAATCAAGAAAATACCAGCACCAAATACGGATAGGCCATGTTTATGGGAAAGCATAATATTAGTTGAATGAAAATTGATACCCTATTTTCCAAGAAAATACATCAGGCCGATAACTGCTCTCAGTTTTCCCATTGTTGTTTCTTGTAAGTGAGAGTATTTGTCTGATTGCGTCAAAACAGTGTTATTAAAACTTAAGGTTTTTTGGATCAGCTAATTTGTAACTGTTCAATCATATTTAGTGGAATGAAAGGTTCAAATGCTTCTTATTTGTTTGTTAAATTTTTGAATACGCAGAAAGATCAGGTTTTTGTCTTTATCACGTTGCTTGCATTAATCTTGTTTCGTGCTTTATTTAGGTTTGAGAATTACATAATTTTCCTCATTCAAAGAATAGTCAATATTATGAACTTTCTGTTGATATGTCAGTTTGATGTTAGTGTCTAGCAGGTCCTTCAACTTCTGCGTGAATTTCAATATCGTCTCCAATTTTCTCGTCATACTCTCCCTCTTGTCCTTCGCTGTTTTCAATTCCTGCTTCTTTGTCATCATTCTGTTGTTGAACATAGTCTAAAATATCTTTTACAACTTCTTCATATGTTAGCATTCGTCGTTTAGTCATTATTTATTATTACTATTTTTACCTGAAAGGAAGAATATGAAATAATATTGGGCTAAAAGTTCAACACAATCTAAAAACAAAATGACGAAATGATTTGATATACTAAAAAAGTAAATCATTGCCTTTAGCTCCATGGTATACTACCAGATAATTTGAACATTCAAAAAATGAAAATAAACAAAAACAGGACTACTTTACAAATAACTGTCCAGATAATATATACAAATAACAGAAAAAATTCCATTGTATTCAAAATAGCCTATAGTAATAACAAAAGAAGCAAAAATAAATAAAAGGGCCTATAAAAAGTAAATGAAAAATGCCCACTCAGCGCAGCAAAATTTCTGCTTCCTCTGTTTAAGTCAAATACTCTTTAAAAAATATTCAAAGAAAATTTTGAGACATGCTTACATGAGCAGAAGTCACCATATTTATTTAGAAACAATTGTACAAGAACCAAATTTAAAACAACTGAAAATTAGGAATCATAATTTTCATAGAATATACAAAAAAGTTATCCAGCGTATTTACAAACAATATTTATTAAAAAATGTTTACTCGTAGTTACAAAAATATTTGCAAATATATTTGGAAAAAATTTTATCAACCGTGTTTACAAAAAAAAATATGTATAAAACATATTTACAAAAAATTTTTCGAACGTACTTATAAAAAGTATATTTCAAAAGTTTATTGTAGAAAAATGTTAAAAGCGTCAATTGTCAGATAACCACTTTCGGCATAATTTTATCATAACATGTTTAGATTTTTCTTTGATCTCACTTATTTTCTTACTGCACGAAATTCTACTCACATTCTGATCTGACATCGCCGCGTTAAGTATATTTTAAAAACCAATTTACGAAACACATTTACTGTCCTACATAGTTATGAGAAATATTTGTACGAAGCTTAGTTAAAAAAGTTTATAAAGCGTATTTATAAATAATATTTATGAAACATATTACAGTCGAATTTATTTATGAAAAATATTTGTAAAAGATACAGTGAAACCTCCCAATAGCGGACATCCCATATAGAGGACACCACCAAATAACGGACAAAATACTGAACACCGGAAATTTTTCTATGAAACCCTTATGAGAAAACCTCTAGATAGCGGACAATAATAGCGAATGCCTCTCATAGACCAGGTGAATCTGGGGGTCAGGGGTCACCGGAGAGGTGCCAAATTGTTATTGTTGTTTTTGGATTGCCAATAGACTATATTTACAGGAATATGATGGTAAATAGGCTGTACAGGTGGCAATAATCCACAATAGCCCTTCAAGGAGGGGGTATTTTTGCCTCAAAACCAATTTATATGGGATTTGCTTAGGGATGGCATGTCCTCTATAACTTTTGAACTTTGACTGTGCAATATATACTTTTCTAAACATGAGGAAACTTTGCCAAGTTCTTATAAATGAATGAAAATTTAGATTTACAAAAGATTTTTTTGAAATATTTAATCAGGGGGTCCGGCACTAGAGAAAACCGGGTGTAAATCTTAAAAATAGCAGTTTTTTCCTAAAATCTCGTCATATAAAGCCACCAAATTAGAAGCAAAACTTTTAATCAATTTATATCACATTTTAGGACGCACATTTTCAAAAACCGGGGGTGAAAGGAAGAAAAAGACGTTTTTAGCTAAAAAAAATCCATTTTTTTACAATATCTTCAGACTAAAATTCTGCAATTGATTGAACACTTTTAAATAGTGTTAATCTAACTTCAAGAGTGAATTTCCATTTCATTCTGAGCCCTAGAGTGTGAAAAACTTGGGGTAAACCAAAGAAAAAAAGTCGTTTTAAGCTAACAATATTTTGATAATTAAAAACCTGCAAAAAAGTGTTAGTCTGACTTTGAAAATGCATTCAATTTTCATCCTCACTTCTAGAGCTTAAAGCAGTGGAGAAATAAGCTTTTTTGGCAGAGATAGCTATATAATTTTTTCCTAATTTCATACCATGCACCACAGTTTTTTATGACAATATCTGCTTTTATCCTAAAGGTTAAATTTTTTTGACAGTTTTACAACCTATTATATTTCATTAGATTTCGTTCTACGAAAAAAAAAACATTCTTTTTGTTGATTCTGTACTACTTCACAGTAGTCTAAGTATGAATTGTTGAAAAAATATTCAAATGTCTAACTTCTTCCTCAATAAATTGTAAACGCTGCACAGATTGCGCTAAGTAACTCAATAAAAGATCAAATGCTTAAGGATACTCACATAGAAACAAAGTGTAAAGTTACGATATCAATTTTCAAGACATACAAAATAGCTTAATTCTATGTTTTCTGTAATAAATTAGATCTTCAATATGCCAAGAACAAAATGATGTGATTTTTTCACTTGGTACCATCTCTGGTTTGGAGAAAGTGACAACATCAAATTAGCATGAAAATATAATATGCAAAGTTAAGTTGGTTCGGTCTCAAAAAAGAAAAATATAAATTCTAGTTTTTTGCTAGAAATATTGAAAAAATATATATGTAAAAAAGTGTGTTTCTGTTTTTGGATTAAATTTTTTTTGTTGTGTAGATATTTTCGTTTGAAATGACTTGTAAAAACAGCAATTTTTTACTCCAAAAATCCATACAAATATCGGCCGCTATCCTCAACAGAGGCTTTATTTGAAAAACTGGAGTAAACTTTTGTTAATTCAACTGTGCTCTATCCAGTGAAATAAAAATCGCAGCTCTGCGATGAAGACTTTTTCAGATCGAAGCAAAAATATAAAGACATGTTTCTTGAAAAATCAGTCTTCAGAAAAAAACGTTTTTAATGTTGTGTCGAGGAAATAAAATCTCCGCCTCTTATTATTATACTCAATGTCAACTTATCAATAAGACAGATGTTTCTATTCAAATTTTATTTTAAAAGAATTCACATTTATTTTATTAAATAAAAAAATGTTATGGTGTCACAGAATGAGTTGTCAGTTTAAAAACTAAAATGTGCCAATAAATATGGAATAAATGACAAATCTTTTTGTTATAATTGTATCATTAAAAAGAGGGGAAAAAATTCAATCTTGAAAATATGATAAAAAGTTCTGATTTTTCTATGTGAGTATCCTTAAGACCGTATAACAGATATTAGAATTGTCTGCATGGAAACTTGGCGTATGTCACGTTGCTTTAACTATTATCTCGGAGTTTATGGCATAAGATGAAAACGAAACCCATCATTCATTGTAAAGGTTTAACAGCAAATTATACAGCCTAGAAACTTCTATGTGGTCCAAATAAGGAACGCATTTAGCTTACCAAAGTAAAACATGAGAAACTTGGTGGAATCAACTATCACAAAGATCAGAGCAATGGTATAATATTAAACGGATATTCGACGAGGTAAAATGGGACATCCGAAATTATTCAGTCGAGCTTAGAATATCAGCAAAGCGAGACTGAATAATTTCCATATCCCATTTTGCCGAATTGAATATCTGTTTTATCATACATTATCATGGCTAAGGGAATTCAGTTAAAAGGCTAGGGGGATTGAATAAATGAATAAGTGAATAAATTATGGTAAAACTTATTTGTCAAGCTTTCAAACACAAAATTCAACATCTAATTCAAATAGTTCCAACTTCATAGCACAAAGTAATAATAGATTATTTACAGCTTAAAAAGGTAATTCGAGAATGAAATATTTCCATGACAGTTTGAAACTAAGCTGGTAGAAGGTAGTTCGGTGCTACTACCACTACAACTGGACGAACTGGTTGACACATTTTCAGATTTGAATTCAACTCCGAAATCAAAATTCCCTCTTTTGTTTGTAGGAGAGTTGATCAAGCTTTCGGAAAGAATACCTGACATTTTGCGTTTAGTTCCCATGCTGGTTCTCGAGTAGCTTCGAATGCTACTCTCGGATTTATGTCCGCTCAAACTCATGATGTGTCGTACTTCAAACCCTGTTTGGTCTAGTACGGAAATCGATGTTGCTCGAATGCAATGATTTGTGTATTTTTCACTGAGGTTAGCTTCAACGCTAATTTTCTTCATCATACTTTCAAGGGTTTTTGCACCGAGAACTTGGGCATCATACTAGGGCCTATTACCATCCGCTTGTTTTTTTGGTCGTTGAAAAAATGCATCAAGTTTGGGATTCAGTTTAGATAAATAGAGCTTGAATGATGCGATTGGACAGCTTTTCTTTCCTGTAGCTACCATCAATCCATTGTCCTGTGCTTTGACGTTGGCACGATGGTTTTTTGTCAACTCATCAACCACCTTTGTAACATATTCCACCCTATCTGGCAGCCTTCTTAATACAAATGATTTCTTTTGTAGCTCTCTGAGATTTTCTCTTCCACGCCGACACAAGTGAAACATAACGTCGAAAAAAACTTTGTTCTGGAGTGTTGCTGGTGAATTTAACAAAAAAGTGAAACTACTATACAGTTTAGCAATGTCTTCTTTTGCAATGGGTAGCTTATGCTCAACCTTTCCATAACCTTTCTTCTTCAATTGAACTAACTGCGTTTGAAAAACTGTATTACTTCGATTAAAGGCTGGGTTGTTAATAATATCCAGCGTTTCTTTCAGCTGCTTAAATTTTCTCATAAGACCAAATCTTATAGCTTTCATGGATGTCTGGGTATAAAAATCGCCATTTTGTTTACGTACTTCTACATAAAGTTTACACAAAATATCGTTCAAGTCTTTTTCACTTTCGATATTGTAGCTTAAATTTTTTTCGTGGCAATACTGCAGGAATATGTTCCAAGCAACAGTTGTTGATTTATGCGTATTTCTGCTGTCTTTTTCAGTTATTACTTCTTCTATATCCTTTGCATCTAAGCTTGCAAAACGCTCCATGACTCAACGAAAGATTTTTTGTTTTGTTTGTTTTTGTTTACGTTTACATGGCGAGACGTTCGAAAATTTATAATTACAATGCATAATTTTAAATAATTAACGTCAAGCCAATGAGATTTCGAATTCATCACATTGTGAATTTCTAGACGAATAATTTTAGACATTTGTGTCAAATATCTAAAATTATTTGTGCAGAGAATTGTATGGGAGATGTATGATAATATCCTTTATACCATTTGGTGAGAACTATTATTCTCATTTTGGACCATGCTACAAAGTATTTACATTTATTCTGGCTGGAGAATTAATTCAAACAAACATCTGGGGAAGAAGCCAGGAGATTTGAAACCAGAAAATTTTAGAGAAAAAACACCTGGATAGATTTATCCCAATGTATGCAACATATGTGTAAAGGGCAGATTACAGTTGTTCCACAGCAAAATGGTCTCGCCCACTGCTAAAACTTCTTATCAATACGAAAATATTGTAGAAATGGGCAGCTGAAGCAAAATATATTTATACGTTTTATTGGATAAAAGAATTTGACTTAATACACTGCCGTTGTTGGAAAATGTTCTTAAAAGGTATTGGTGAACAAGCTACATAAAAGGCACAATGTAATCATCCAGAGGTATGAAGCTTATTGAAAAGCTACTGCTAAAGCGCCATTGCCAAGCGAGCTTAAAAAGATGATATAAAGCAACGCTATATTATACTATTACACTCTCAAAATAAATCTCATCTAGCGGTAGCTCATTTGCGGCCAGCAGCCTTGACATTAGCGCTTTAACAATAGTTCCAAGAGGAGTGGGTCTAAATAGAAATGTACTCAAAACAAAATTCCTCCCATTCCTATTTCCAAAAGAGTGTATTTGAAGTCTTACCGTTTATGTTGTAAGAGAACTTTCCTGAACTTCCCTTGCTGACGTGAGAATCATGTACATTATGCTTTCTGGTGCAAAAGATTTAAATGCACTCATGTTTTAGATAGGCAATGAGTCATTTTAGATCAATATGGACCACAACTTCTCCATTAGTTCTGAATATATGACCCCTTCAATCAAAATTACTTGTCGAAGAAATCGATGCTTTAGGGTTTGCTGCTTGGAATGCAATGAAAATGAAAACATTTCTAAAAACCCGTTGTTCTTTAAATGCAAATTTTGTCACAAAAGCTGCTATTAACACGTTTCATACCTGCCCTTCCCCCCTCATGCCCCCCTAGAGAGAAGAGGTCAGTCCAGACGGCAGGGAGTTTCTGGTAGAACATTAAAAACAATAATACTTCAAATAAACTCCCTTGGAAATAGCAATGGGAGGACGTGCTATTAAAGGTACTTAAGCACCCTTACAAAAATAATTTGGCCAAATTTTGAAACTGAATAATTTCTAGCTCAGTCGTATGATAATAATGAGTTATTCCATATCTGAAATTTTTATTGAAATTGTATGTGTCGTTTTGAAAATATCAGCGTTTGAAATCTGGAAAAGTTTGTTGTTTTTAATGGCCGCCAGATTGGAAATTGTTACTTTTCTACTTTTTTAAACATTTCAACATCACATACACCCGTGAAAATAATTTATTTTTTGAAATGGTTTCTACGTGAGCCGTGATCTTATTCGGAATGCTATGACTACATTGGGTACAATATCACTAAAAATGTTTTTTATTATGCAGAAACCATCCAAAAACTCATATAAAGATGAAGAGAAGATCAAACGCCTAGTCCTCCAATCGGTATACAGTAAAATCTCGGAAATACGAGCTTTTAAGGGATTTAAATATTGGTCCCAAATAACAAAAGTTCGGGTTATCAGAAGGAACTTTTGTTCTACTGCCTCTGAAGGGACAGAAGAAAATTTTCCGTTTATCTTGAGTGCGAGTTATCTAGAGGTCGAGTTTCTGAGATTTTACTGTATTAAAAATAAAATGGAAGACTGGAAATTTTTAAAAATTTACAAAACCAAGTTTAACTCTTTCGGGACTGCGGGAAAACACATGAAAATTTATGTATACTAAAAAAATTATTTTTTTTAGCCACTCACACTCAACTTTTATGTATATACTGTACGTGATATGAAGTAAATACAATTACCTTTCAAAACACCTTAAAATAAAATCTGCTGACTCAACATATTATTCATAATGGCAGCATAAACTCCAAACAAATTAAGGAATTTTTGAAAAAATTGGCAAGCAAATCTAAATAACTCAAAAGGTATAAATTATCAGTAAAAATGTTAAAAATAAAAGACCTTCAGCAAAAAGTTATGGACATAATAAAATAAACTGAATGTAAATCGCACTTTTGTGAAGGTAGTTATGAGTTAAGATATGACATGACGTAAGAGGTCATTTTCGGGATTGAAATAATATAATATATATAAAATACAACTAATTATGATAATGCTGGCTATGCCATTTTGAAAAACAATTTTTTTCTGCAGTGTAATGCAAAAATATACAACATTGTGGAGCACTGCAAAATGATTTTACTTTTAACTCTTCTTATCTTTATAGAAAACTTTTCAGTTTCGTTTTCTATCTGAAAATTGTGGCAAATGGATCGACTCGTATAATGAATTGTTGATGTTCATATAGAGTAGGGTTCCCATACTCCATTAAGTTAGCTAAACTTCTAACAACCTCGTCCCTAAAAGTTTGCGATGCATAATGTATTGGTAAATGAAATGCACCACTGTTTTCGCTGCGAATTTGACAGTTTTGAAAAATTATAAATACGTTCACAAGTGCAATGTCAATCATATGAAAAAAAGAGCGTTAGCGGAAACATTTACGAATATTGTTTGTGTTGAGCATTCGGTCTGATTTGTCAACAGCATTCATATATTTGGCTGCTTTACCTCAACTTTTTCCCATTTGTCGGCTGTCTTGATTTTTCTTTCTACGCTCACAAATCGATTCGCATTTTCGATTGAAGACAACATTGTTACAATATTGTTATCTTTTTATTGCAATGCAAATAAAATTTCATCTCTGTCCAATATCATTGCACCTTTTTCCTCTTTTCTTGCCCATGTCTTTCCTCCTTTCATGGATTCAGGTAAGCATTTTCGATTTTCAATCATTGTGCCACTGGACGGTGTTTCCTTTTGAAAGAAATCTTTGGCTAGTGCCGGCGATGAATAAAATTATCGAAATAAAAATGATAACCTTGGTAAAGCAGTAATTCACCTAATTTCATTACGACAGCATACCCAAGTCTATTTTCATGAAGTGTCTCTCCTTCACCTGTATAAATATCAAAGTTATAAGTGTAGCCATTGAGAAAGTCCGCTAGAACCCAAAGTTTTATTCTCAACTTTACAGGTTTTGCTGGCATGTATTGTCTAAATCCATTTCAATGCTTTGATTTTACCATACGCTCATCTATTGCGATTTGCTGTGATGGTTGATACAGCAATAAGCATTGGTTTTGCATGTGTTCGATGAGATTTTGAGTTTTGCGTAATCGATCCTCTGCATTATCAGTCGATGGGTTGACAAGATGAAGGGTAGACATAAGAGCTTTGAATCGATCACGTTAAAAAGTTACAAGCCCACTGTCCATGATAAAGGGTTTTTGTACTCAAATAATCATCAAATGAATTCACTTTTACAAGACCAAAATAAATAATTGCTGCTAAAAGCTTTTTCATCTCAACTCGATCAACCTCTTTCTATGCACCCTGCTTGTCAGTGTAAAATTTCTTTTACTCAATATTTCCCAAGCACACTGATTAGTATGTAAACAAATTTCATCTGTAATAGCATCAGTAAAGTATAGTTAGAAAAACTCTATTGGTTTAGTGAAATGTCCTCGAAGTGGTGGACTATTCTGTATATAAAATCCTGTAGATGAAAAAATTGGTAAGTTATTACCAGTATCAACATCGTCATAGCTTTTTGATCGGATATTCTGTTGTTGAATTGTTTGTGAGAATGAAGAACTGCCCTTAGGAGATCGTCTTTTCCTTCTTTTTGGCAGTTTTTCAGAAGTAGTAGATTCGAAAGTAGAGTTTTCTTCGTCATCTGTGTCATTGTCACTATGGAAAACCATATTATAAAGGCCTTCCTCCTCATCTGATGACATACAAGAATCATATTCAAATATTGAATAGTTAACTGTACTAGTATTTGAACGCTTGGGATAAGTTTTTCTTGAACTTGAAGCCATTGTTTCATTTTCAAAAGGTATGTAAAAAGTCAAAAATTAATTGCTGACTGCATTCTTTTTGCACTGTTAACTTTTTTGACAATTTCACTAAGCTACCATTGTGAAATCAGATTTTTTACACGTGAGAACATTATTTAATGTATTTACGAATATTTTGAGACATTAACCAATCAAATTGCTTCATTTTGAGAAGAGAAACGGGCAATTATGTCATCGTTCCTGAGGAAACGATTTCAAAGGCGGCCGTCGAGAAAGAGTTTTCTCTACTAATTCTTTTAAGGACCTTCAAAAAAAGCATCATTGAATTGTTTTTTCACCATTGTACAGAAAATGCATATATTGTTTTGTCGGCCAAAAGAGGGGAGGGAAGCAAATGCGACTATGTGTGGGTGCGGTAGGGTTCACACGTTCGCCTTCGACAATCAGTTAACTAGTCATGACGTTGACCCACCAATATTTTGACACAGAATTGACGTATCATGTTTAAAATGCCAAGTGACTTTTATACGAGTCTTTAACTCAAAAAGCACCACAGTGAAACATCCAAAAAGCGGACACCTACGGGTCTTAACAAAAGTGTCTGTTATTTGGAGGTGTTTGAGGTTATCGCTATATGGGAAGTCCGCTATTTTGAGGTTTCATTGTAACTGTTTCTAAAGTTTTTAACTGCACTCAAGTTTTTTATTTCTTCAAAAAGCTACCGTTGACCTTGCTTGCATCCAATTGCGGCTGCTGTATTATTTTCGAACCTCGTTTTAGTTCAAGAATAAATTGATAAGCTACTATAATTAATACTTCTACTATATTAATACAGTGAATACTTCTAAAAGTAGGCTTTTTTCAGATTTTATCTTTACGATGTTAAAATAGCTACTCAGGTTACACATATATATTTATTACTTAACATATTTAATTCAATATTTCTAAATTTAGGCTTTTTTCTGATTTTATACGCTGTTAAAGTGTGTAGGTTGTAAACATGTATATTAAAGATGTACATGCATATTACTTATCGCATTTAATTGGCTTGTAACCACTGATTTGGAAGTGTACTAGGGAACAGTAACAAGACCTACTGCGTTTTTCTTCTGTTTTCTCCGAAATCCATAACAATACTTTTTTTTTGCATTGGTTTTTATCTCCTAGAAAAATGTGTAACTATTTATTTAGTGTAAATTCATTTGTAAATTTGTTATGATTTCGTAAAACTATCATATCATGTCATATCGTTTAACTTCTGATGTGTTTTCTATAAAAAGGAAAGGTTTCTTCAGAAGGCCACAAAAGACGATTTGATGGCATTACCGAATCAGCAAAAATTAAGAAGTGAATTTTGATTGGTTAAATGTTTCATGCAAATGAATTGCTGAATGAAGAACGGGTCTAAGAAATAATCCTCAGTGAATCTTGCTGAAATACAAAGAAAGTACGAATACAAATTGCCCTTAATTATAAAACTTTGCATAGAATATTGCGACAAAAGAATTTTTTTGGATACATGCCCCTTGCGATCGGTAGCAACTTGGTTTTTGTGACTGGGTAGCCAATAAAAAACGTTTTTTGGGTTCTGTATACAAAGAAAGAAAAAGATTTTTTCAAGAGAATAGTTAAAATCGGTAATTCTCATGCTGAAACGGAAAATCTAAACTGCCATTGGCTATTCTATTTATTATTGCTTTATGAACTATCTCAGAAGGGTCAAAATTTCAAACGCCAGATGAGAGCTCATTGAAAAATTGTTCTGATAGATTTATTTGTGTACAGATGTTGATTTTGCAGACACCTGACTTTGTTTAAAGTAACAATGCTTAGCTCATCATTCGTCATGATAAATAATTAACCGTTTAATATGATGCCGACAGATGTTTAAACCACTAAAAAACATTCTGAATCTCGAACGATGTTTTACTGATTACTCAGATGACATTAGACGACATTATATACATTTACTTGTTTTGATTTGTGCAACTTAAAATGTCTGTTAAATATGAAATACTGTGACAGAAATGGCTATTTTCGTAGCTACACATATATGCAGAAAAACATTTCTTTGATCTGTTCCACTTAATAAGTAAACCAAGCATATTTCTTCCCCTTTCCATTTAACAAATTGATCGATAGGAAAAAGTGTCGATTTAATGCTGCAAGCAAAAACCTACCTTAAGGGCATAAATCTTTGCTATCATAAAACTTTTGCCGAACTTATTCCCGAAATTTGTTTTAATTCCGCATTTTGTGACATAATGCATCCATAACCTTTTTTTGAAAGATTTACATAAAGACAAAAATCTTCAAGATACTGAAACCACAAAAATTACTTCTGCAAATTTTTAATAGCAAGACTGATTCACAAAAATCTATTCCGCAATTTACATTTTTTTTGGCGCCTTAAGCGCAAAAAATTTTTCTGCAATTTTTTCTGATTGCAAAAAATAATGCCATTAAGGTAGAATTTGGACAAATATTTTTTGTTATGAAC
>JANSTP010129561.1:0-12729 GCA_025330745.1 Cladonema radiatum | reverse complement strand
CAAAAATCGTATATGCGAACAAAAATTAAATATGCAAACAAAAATTAAATATGCGAACAAAAATTAAATATGCACGCGTATTGCGCAATTTTTTGTTACAGACATGTGCTCATAATTCGTTCATCTGTTACTAGCTGCCATGCACCATGATGAACGATGACAGATGTGGATGATGACAAAACCAAATGATCTTTTTACAGCTTTACTTAATTCTATCCATAGTCTGTCAGGTATAGATGTGTTATGCTGGGTTTTTCGCTGATGAGTGTCAATGGTTTGGCTTTAAATCTTGCATATTTGTCATGAAAACAGGACACAGGGGGAGAGAGTATATATCTGTATATAATTTTTTAAAGGTTTAGCTAGCATTTGGCAGTTGTGCGAGGGAGAAAGCAGAAGAAAGAAAGAATGTATATCATAAATAGTAATAGCTGCTAGAGTGCCAAGGGCATGTACTGCGCAGCACTGAAATGTCATGTGGAAGTCAGGAAGTGTGGTTGAGTTTATTTCTGTTTTCCTCAGTCACAAATTTGGAAATATGGCTAGTGTCAACCAGTGTGCATTCCATGTTAAATTCACGTTGAAGGCAAGAAAGTGAAAAATCTAAGCTACGCCAAACACTAGGGAATTTTGTGAAAGACAGCTACTATGATTATGATAATAATGTGTTGCTGAAATGAAAAGACAGTGTGCCATAAAACACAAGTAAATAAATCTTCCCACCTCATGCCAAAGATCTTCGGCATAGCAATAGTGTATGGAATGCAGACTGGAGTGTCAAGTGATGAATATTATTTGAAGTAGAAAGCAAAAGGTATCTGCAGAAATAGACTATTTGCATTTGTTTACTTTTTTGGCAGATGTCGTTTTGATCAAATGATAAAACTGATGATTTGTAACGGCAAAATGATGCAAAGAGCAAAGGTTAAGTGACAGTATAAGCCATCCCCCCCAATCCTTTAGGGTTTGACAGGTGTGAAGTGTTGACAAGCAGAAAAATATGCATCTTTTTTATCCTTCTGTCTGAAAGATAGTCACCTAGCTAAAAAATCCTTAGCTTTGTACGTGAGTGTCATAGTTAAAAACAAGCCAATCTCAAACTAAAGAGTTTTTTATATTGTAAGACCTTTTTACTGAATTGAAAAGTCTTTTTTCCTGATATTTTAGATTGAAATATTTAACCCTATTGACCCCAAGTGCTGAGGAGGGTAAAATACTTACAAATACTTTTATAAAATGAAAAAAAATTGAATAATTCTTTACATGACAGTAGACAGTAGACTAATTGCAGCAATTACAGCACTTCAAGAAACTTTGAAGAAACTTTAAAACTGTTGAAAGAAACCATAAAACAATAAAATTGATATATTTATAAACTCGTCCCCAGGAAATGCGAAAAGTATGGGAACGAGTTTTCTGTCCAATCAAATTGTTTAAACACACCAATTAACTTTTTAATTAGTTACTTAATTAAAATCATTTTGCATAAGATTACCCTCGTCCGTTGAAGAGAAAGGTGAAGCAAAAACTCTCTTTGGCATAGACGAGATTTTTAAATAATAATGAGATTGATGAGATATATAAACAGGAGCCCATTCTTTGTCTTATGAAACCTATGCTTACATCCTATATACAACTTGCTATATCAAAACAGACGTAAAAAGATATTTTTCAAAAAACCCAATATTTTAATGCTAATCCTTCTACAAAAACTTGACTTTAAAGATATAGCTGATGCTCACAAGCTAAAAAAATCAAAGCAGCAGAATGAACATCTGCCTGCCCTTAATCAACCGGTAATTTCATCTGCCGGCAGAATATCCGAGTCCAATTGCAAATCCGAAAAATACAATTGGAGCCTGTTTTTAAAGATATATACTTGGCCAAAAATATTTATTAAAAGTCACCAAAAATCATGCTTCAGTCTAAAGTAGAACAGAAGTAATTAAAAGACGTTTGACAGGGAGGTATTATTTATCCCCCCCCCCCGGGTCTAATAGGGTTAATGGCATGCGCAGTTGTGATGTCATCAAGATGAAATATAAAATGCTGGACATACAAAAATATCTGTCTCTAAATATATCTTTTATGGAAAAAAAAAATTTAAAGAAAACTCTTCATTGAAATATTCTTCCAAAAAATTTGCCATCCCTGTCTATTTTTGTGTTTGGCTGACACAGCAATAATTGGAGGTTTTCTTTTCTTTGCTCTTAACTGTTTTTTTTTTTTTTTTTTTTCCTTTTTTTTTTGAAAAGTTATAATGATTCAGAATTCAAAAGTATTTGCTCTGACCACAAGGAATTCATTTTTGAGATTTAAATTTGCTTAAAAATGCAAAAAGGAAAAAGGGCATGGAACTAGTCACCAGAGTCCTTTTCATTTCAGTTTTCCATTATATAATGTGAAAGATTTTTTATTGCAAATTTCATTGAACTATCTGTTAGAGCATAGTTTGGATGCCCCCCCCCCCCACCATGAAGATTGGTCTGAGATTTTCAAAGGGAGAGTATCAAAAAGTTTTCTAGAAAGGGATGACTAATTCAAACTGGGGGGTATGTTTTAAAATGGGGGGGGTTTACTGTATTTAGTGGCTTAGGTGATATTTCCACAGCATTAAGTTTGCAATATTAAAATTGTATATATTTTGTGTTTTAGTTCGTATTTGAAATTTGCTTGTGATTTAGAACAAAGTTTCTTTTTCGTAAATAAATGGAGGAACGGTTTGTCAAAGGTTTGCTCTGTCAGATACCTGTCAAGTACGTTAATATAATTGGCCAGAGTGAGGGGGTTTTCAAAAATATTAGGGATGGGGGGATTGCCTGTAATGGAGGAGGGGGGTTGATTTGAAAGGGGAGTTGTAACCCCTCTACGAGCGATGTAGAGTTTTCAGATGTTTAAAGGTGGTGTTTGCTACCTTTTTGGTATATTCTGTTTTTAGCTCTTATTAGCTTAAGTAATTATGAACACTGGTTTTTATTTCCAAGTTAGTCCCAATCTTTTTGACAAATTGGCAGAAAAGGGAAATTCCCTTAATTTTTTCTTGAACTTGTGATGTCATCAAGTGCCTTTTGAAATTGTTCAAATATTAAGATCATTATAATTACTGAATAGATAATGTTTTGTAAGCAAAACCTTTCTCAAAAGATATATACTTTGAAAATATTAGATTTTTGTCTCATTTTTTCAAAAATCAATTTTGGTTCACTAGCTTTGGGCCCTTTTCAGTTTTTGGACCTTATTCCCTAAAGTAAAATGATTTCGAGTCGGATGAAAATGGTCTTAGCATTTGGATTACAGTATACTTTAAAGGAAGAAAAAATTCCGGAAGAAAATTTTGTGAGGCCAAAAAAAAAAATGTTTGTGAAATATTTCGTGAGAATTAGCTTTTTCGAGTCAGGAGATTTTATTGAAAAAAATTACATTCAAACTATCATACAGTTTCTTGTTCCTTTGCCACCTCCAAATAAACTTTCGAAAATAAAAGAACAGTTTTAAAATCATATAAATTTTAACAACATACCCAACACGTCACTAATTAATGATCACGCTTTCTATCGGAGTAACTCCGGTAATACGGGTGTCTATTGGAGTAATACTAATATATCAGATTTAGAAAGAGCAGAAACCACACACAGCTAATAAGATAAATAACACAACATATTGCATGTATGTTGTGGCCAACCCACAAATAAGTACCACCAAATTTCTGGCACAATTTGCACAATCTGTTACAATTTGCACGCATGTTACATTTACAATGTTACACGAAGAAAAATAACAGCACAATGACACACACATATACCTAGGTAAACTAAGACAGACTAGAAAACAAAATTAAAAACCAGAAATATAGTAGTATTGTTAAAGCATCTTATTTAAGAATAATTTTCACGGATATAATTTTTCGCGGTGAAGACATTACTTTTTTCGCTGAAACAAAGTTTCGCGAATGATCGCTATGGAAAAATTTAACGAGAATAAACTTTCTTGAAAAGCTAAATTTGCATATTTCGAGGTACCCAAATTTCACGATTTCGCCCAAAATTTTCTTGCAAAATTTTCTTCCACAATTTTTTCTTCCTCTAAAGTAATACAAAAAAGCCAAAGACGAATAAAAAAATATTGGAATTTTATGGAATAAGGGGTACCGTCAACAACCGATTTATATCATATCTAATTGGTAGAGAGCAATGTGTCAAGATTGGTTCATCCATCTCTAATACATAGAAGGTTTTGTACGGGGTTTCCAAAGAGTATGTTCTGGGACCAACTCTTTTTTTGATTTATATTTGGGCCTAGGACCCAAAACGCTTTTCGCCAGAAATATTTATAAAAATGATTTCTTTCAATTCAATACTACAAATGGGAAAAATTTTATAACAAAAGGGTAATAAATTTTTTAGTTATAAGAAGTTTAATATCAGCCAAAACTTTGAAGGCTTTTGATGACATCACAGATTTAGTGATGAGTCATAAAATTGTAGCAATTTACTAAAAATCCTTAAACATGCAAGCATTAATAACTTTGGAAGGAAAAATCAGATTGAGATAAAGTAAAAACTAGTTTTCATATTTTTTTAAGCTCTTGAATATGAATGAAAAATCCAAAATACTAAAAATATAGCGGACACTACATTTATACCAATTTCTTCAAATCTTCATAGTTTCATCTTCCCTGTTAAAAGGTGGAGGGGGTACTGAATTTTAGAAATCAGAGAAGGTGGTATATAAAAAAAAAATAAAGAAATAAATTAGAGGGGTATGTACTTTTAAAAATTCCTTTGTATATATAAAGACTTTTCGCCCCGTCATAGCATCATAACAGTGTCCGTATTTGTGTGCAAATGGTCTTGTATTCAATAAAACTTTTGCATTTTATTTATAATTTTGATTCTACAATAACCTCAAATTTCTTTTAGAAAGGTAAAGGGAAAACTATTTGGAAATAACGGTGTACAGAAGTGGAAGGGGGGAGGGGGGTTTGTCTTATTCAGTTGTGGGCTAAAGAAGATAATTAAAGTTGTATTGGTAAAAAAATTGTTGAAAGAATATAAGACTCAGTCATTACTTTTTGCGATGGCGAAAGGCAATTGTCACCGTGTTTGCCCTCACATCTTGGAAATTTTTGTTTTACGGCAGCAAAGAAATTACCATCGTCCAAATTTTTAGGTTGAAACTACATAAAGTTTTGCGATTTCACAATGCGTCACATATTATGGATGCACAAATTGACAACCAATCTTTATACTTTTTATAAGCTTCAACTTTAGCTTGTTTTTCTAAACTCAGGGTTTGTGCTTCAAAAGTCTTCATATAAAAAATAAAAGTGTGTAATTAAACAACCAATGTTGCCGCCGATTAATTGCTGCCGTCATTCCCAAAAACCTTTTTGCGGCAGCAATTATTTTGTCATCGCCTATGAAGTTAAAAACTAATGGCTGAAGACTTCTATTACTTAAAAGGATATATCAAACTTTTATCTTTTCATATGATATATTTGACCATATTGAATATTTTCTATCTCATTTGGCTTTTCCATTATTCTAAATTGGGCAGACATTCATTTTGTAGTTGTTCAAAAAAGTTAAAATGGCCATGCACCCTGCCGTCTCCATCTCCCTACACATTCAAACATTTCTCTCCAACACCACTCCCACAGCTTATATCCTCGATTGAAATTATGAACTCTTTTGTTTAGTTATAATAAAAAGAAGCCATTATAAAAAAAAGAGAATGTTTTGTAAAAATTGTGGCAAACAAGTCAATGCGGAAGATAAATTTTGTGGTAACTGCAGTCATCCTACAACATTAAGAGACAACAGCAACAACGAAAACATTCCACGGTCGTTTTCTTTTGGAGATTTTGTGGAGCAAAAACAGAAGGAAAGGACTTCTCAGTTTCATCCAACAAAGCGAAGTAAAAAAGATAAGAGAGAAGTCAAGGAAACCCACATCACTACTGGTATTATGAGATTGGTTGATGGATTTTTCAAACCAGAGAGAGGTTCTCAAATTCCAGTGAAAGTGTCAACAGAAGACACTGCTAGGAATGTGAAAACAGCATGCTTTGAAAAGCTATTCAGGTATAATCCTGAGTTCCGCGACCAAAAGCTTTACAGATGCAAACTGGTGTATAAATCAGGGCAAGAAGTCATCAACTTGCCAGGAACAACAACCCCATTCACAGTACGCAAATATAAAGAAGATTTGGGGTTATCATATGCAAGAATTGTTTTGTACATTTTGCCGTTAGAGTATGAGTCGTCAACAGAGGATGAGGCAGAAGACCTACCAGAAGTTTTGAGAAAAAGGTACTTTTCTTCTTTTATTTTACCAGACAATTTTTTTTTTGATATATTCAGATTAAGGGGTTCAGGAAATATGTTCTGTTAAAGAAAGGCGTTTTACAAAGTTCCAAACAAGGATAAGCAAAGTTTCTCTCTCACTGGAAACGTTTTTTTGTTGGAATATGATTATTGTTTGCACGATAGTAAATCATTGTCCAGACTTGTTGAAGATAAAAAAATCCGCCCTTGTGACGCGCCAACCATTATTGATGCCATAGACGATAGTAAGCGATGGTGCAGTTGTATTCAAGTACTACAGGGGTTTAAATAGGCGAATAATTCGGATTTTTTTTCGAAATGACTGACCATATCTAAAACCTACGTATTAATTTAATCATTATTCAATATTTTCGATTTTAGTCCATCATACATGCCAGTTTCAGATACACCTTTGGACATTGCCAATACTGAGCAGTCTGACTGTTATCATTACACGCCCAATACAAGTAGCCCAATACGCAACACACATATGACCAGTGATGTAATTCCTCAATTATTAACTGATGACATAAGGGACTATTCACCAAGCAGTCCGCCTACTCTTGTGCCTCCTAACACAGTCAGTGACAATCAAGGTATATTTGGTTTGTTATGGTACGGTTTTAATTTTCACTGATTCCAACATTAGAATTGCATTAATTATACAACAAGTTGCTTGAAAAAGTATTCACTATCCTGTTATCCACGTTTATTAATTTTCCTTTAGTTAATTTTCCTTTAATTAAGTTACCTAATTTCCATGAGACATGAGGTAGGTTCATTGTCAGAACAAATCTTTGTGAACAGTTTTGCGGCTATTTAGACTGGTGATGAAATATATGATAACGACATAATTTTTCGAAAATCATAGTCAATCAATGTGCAAAATTTGATCAAAAGTATCCGATTTTTTATGAATAGAGACAACATTTTTCCATATTGTGTTCAGCAAATTTCTTCTAGTTCTAGTTACCTTTCCAGGTCTCGTCGTGCAGTAAGTTTCTAACATAGTATTGGATACGGAGATTCTTTTTTTCCGTACATAATTGGACTAGAAAAGTGCCTTACTGAACGGGTGTAGAAATTTCCAACAGGAGCATGGAAATAAAATTTTTTTTTACCAACTTGTTCTCAGACAAATTTTTGGAATAGTTCCTTTCTTTTAACTTTACGGGGAGAAAGTTGCGCGTTTTTCGTCCATTTTCGTAAAGTAAGGACGTCCCCGCGTAAAGGGCTGACATTTATGCCACGCGAAAATGGCCTAGAGAGCAGTTTCGCGAAAGTTACCGAATATCATAAAAATTTATTTCACGCAAAGTCCACGTCCAAGTCCAAACCCTAACCAAAACTTTGTATCACGCGAAACTTTCTCCTAGCAAAGTCATTGCTAACAGAGCAAGATGGTAGAACCCGAACACGCAACTACCCTCCGCCTTCGACCTGAATAGGGTCACGAAACTTTTTCAATCTATCAACTTATAAATGTTTCATTTGTAGGTACATCGTTTGCAAATCGTCAGGGCAATAATATTGATCGCATTGAGGCAGGTCAGCCACATCATCCTATAGAGATTAATGAGGACGATCCTGAACATACAAAGCTAGAAAGTGATGATGAAATCGGCAATAATGATGAAAGTGTCTCAAATTGTTCAGGGTATGTTGCATCTTAGTGCACTTTCCTTCATCAAGTTTTCCTGATAATCTAGAAATGTTAAAGCGATGTTGTGTCTCCAACAATGTTGAGATATTTTAATCCATTTTTAGATCAGCCGGTTAATTTTAGTTTAATTTTGGAAAATAAATGTGCAATTTTTCATTTTTCCAGTGACGCGTCAGATTTGGTAGGTGCTATTAACTACAAATACGGTGAAATGGATTTCCTTGGTTTAGAAAAAGAAGACAGAACGCTATTGAGCATACGCCGTCGTCATATTTGGGCAGACACCGTACAAAAGCTTCGTTTTGTTGACACATTTAACTGGCAAAAACCTCTTTTCGTTGATTTTATTGGTGAGCAGGGAGACGATTTTGGAGGGCTCACGAGAGAGTTCTTTAGCGAAATATTTGAAGCAGCAGTTGGAAAGATTTTGCAAGGGCCTCCGAATAACTATACGCCTATCCACGATGTGAAACGTTTGGGGAATAATGAATACAAATACTACGGGAAGTTAATATCGAAAGCATTGAAAATGGGTTGTCAGGGTCCTCAAAACTTGTCTTACGCTGTAGCTAGTAATATTTTGGGAATAAATACCTATAAAGCTACGATCAGTGACATTCCTGATTTAGATTTGAAAGAAAGATTGTCATGTATTATGTCAGCAGCGCCAACCGAAGTGACAAAACTAATGGAAAATCTTCCGGAAAGATTCGACGCCGGATTTCCCCAGTTTTCTCTTAAAGATGTTGATAAAGCTGATTTCTGTTCTTCTGTAGCCCATCATAAAGTTATTGGTCTTAATTCTCTGGAGATCAGCCAAATTCGAACTGGGCTAGAAGAAGACGGAATGTTAGCTTTAATGAAAAAATACCCGGAATGTTATTTTAGGGCGTTATGTTTTGACGGTGATGTATCTGTCAAGGAAATGAAGGAACTGTTCGTCATTTCATACTCGGATGATTCTAAATCAAAAGAAACAGTAGAGGATATTATTTTCAATTTCTATTCGTTTCTCGAGGAACTGGAGAGAGAAAAGTCTTTTCCGCAATCTTATTTTGATCCGGAGACCAATCAACTAGTTATCAGTAATGTTTTTTTGCGAGACATTTTACGCCTCTTAACAGGAAGCGAAAAACTTAGTATGGTGATACGGAAGAAAAAGATAAAAATAAAGTTTCGTGCCGTAGATGACGCCAACAAAAAGAATACTGGAAGTGGCTTCATCGTGAATACTTGCGATATGTCAATTCTATTCCCCATTACGCCAATGTTTGTAAATGCCGACTCGTTCAAAGAAACGTTTTTGATGTTCATGGCAAGTTCACCCGGTTTCACAATCGCATAGTATGCTCTGTCTTGCCGGAAACTTGCACTGTCAACACTAACCGTTTTTTAAAATGATGCTGTCAGCATCTTGAGATGTATCTCCCTTGTAAATAATCCCATGATTTTGTAGGCGTTTTTTTTCTCAAGGTAACATTTTGATGAGATGGGATCTTGTTTATTTATACAGAGGTTGGTTTTATTGTACATATTTTTAACATTTTTACATGTACAATTTACGGTATTTATCTTATTTACGAAGCAGCTTCTTTACTTACTTTTTTATTTTTTTCTAGTTTTTATCGACTTTAAATTGTTAAAACTGTATCTAGACATTTTGTTGTCCATGGACAAATAAAGTTCAGTTTGCTAAACGTTTAGAAAATGCTAAGGAATTGTATGGCTTTTCCTCAAATCCACACAACTGCTCTGAAAGTATACCAACTTTTTGGTGGAAAGAGTAATAGGAAATTGTTATTTTACATTACTTGTAGATTCATAGTCAGAACATTACATCTTTTTGGTTTGTAGATCTAATAATCTTTGCTTATATAAGTCTTTTCTCTAGTGATCCGGAAAACAATCTAATTAATTCATATTACATGAAAGTTCCTCGCTTAAATACAGCTCAGCATTCCTTGCAAATGATATTTTCATCTTGAGTTATTTTCTATATCTTATGATGATATGAGATATTGATTATGTTGTAATAGCATTTATTGGACAAACATACTGCTATTTGTTCGTTATAAATTTTCCATTTTTCTGTTTTTATATTCCTGTACTTTATTATCTGCATTATTTATATTAGCTGACTCCCTGAAATCTCTTTCTAGACGTTAAGAGATCTGTAGCAAAATATTTCCGGACGTAGGGTGTGGCAGTCGCATAAGTTAAAGTTATTTAATAAGCATCCACTCTTCGAATAAGCGCTCATCATTAAGTGGGTCTTTATGAATTTAGAATTTTATTGGATAAAGATTTTTATCCCAGATTCCGCCCCTCTCTGTTTTTTTTTAAAAATAACTCTTAAAACAAAAATGCTTTTTCCATTAAACCTCATGACTTTGTACAAAAATTTGAGTAACCACGCACATTGTTGCCACGGCCACACTAATTTTCGGGTCCGGTAATTTGTTATGAGGAAGGACAAAGAATTCAAAGAATTGAAAAAATATATATTAAATAGAATTGATTGAATTAAAAAGCAATAGAACGGCAATTGAATTTTTCGAATGGCTTACGATTCCGTTATTTATTGTTACTTCTGTTATTTGCTGATAAACGCCCCCTTTGAATAAGCGGCTAAAATTTTACAAGCGTTGGCGCTTAATCTAGGCATTAGGGTGCTAAAGGTTATAGAGAAGCCATCTTTCTAAACCTGTGACGCCACGTTTTCTATTCGAAATTCTGTAGAGATTTTGAGAGGTTGTTGCCTTGCTTTTGTTTCGCTTTCGTTTCTGGTGAAACACATAGACTTATATAAATACTAGACCAGACGCCCAGTTACACGAGTAGTTATCAAAATATAAGAGAGCAACCATCCTTCTAGACCCATGACGTCATATTTTGTACAAAATTCCACAGCGATTTCAATTCGTTTCAGTGCTTTTGTTTTGCTTTCGTTTTTGGTAAGGAATGGCCGTATCTAGATCTACATCAAACAATGCATTTTACCAAGAGAATTTTATCACTTTTTTTGAGTCAATCCCCTGTGTAGAATTTTTTGATAAGTCCATGGTTAATCACAATTACTTTCGTTGACCTATGCTGAATACGTGAAATCGATTATTTATATATTTTTCGCCATAGCATAAATAACTACAGTAAATATGCCTGTATGTGATGCTTGCCGATCAATATTAGAAGCAAATGCCCACTTTTGTCCAAACTGTGGAGTTCAATGTCCAGTTATTCTTAAAGAAGTCGATACCAAGTATTTCAATGAAGGTCACCCTTACGCAATAATATTACGATTTCTTCAAGAACGCCATAATGTAAAAATGAGCCTACGCACATTAAAGAATAAATTAAAGTCGTTTGGACTGCGGAGGAGAAAAGAAGACCCGAATTTGTTAGAAGTAAGAAACAAGATTGCTTCAGAAGTCCGTGGGTCGGGAGTGCTAATGGGATATAGAGCTATGTGGCAGCATCTTCGACTAAATCATGGAATGCATGTAAGAAGGGATACTGTTGCAACTGTCTTGCGAGAAACAAACCCCGAGGCTAGTGATTTTCGCAGAAGAAAAAAGCTTCGTCGGAGAAGTTATGTTTCCAAGGGTCCTAACGATTGCTGGCATGCAGACGGTTATGACAAGCTTAAAAGATACGGTTTTCCAATTCATGCTTGTATTGATGGTTTTAGTCGACGAATTCTGTGGTTAGAGATCAGTAATTCTAACAATGACCCGTACGTGATAGCCTCTTTCTACCTGGAAACAGTCCAGAAAATTGGCGTTCTTCCGAGACGCCTTAGAACTGACTGTGGTACAGAGAATGGCACTATGGCAGCAATGCAATGCTTTCTGAGACGTAGCCATGGTGATACGTTCTCTGGAGAAAAAGCTCACGTGTATGGGTCCTCAACTAACAACCAACGTATTGAGGCATGGTGGTCGCAATTACGCCGTGGAAGCACGCAATTTTTTATGAATTTCTTTCAGGACTTAGTCGACGTGAATGATGTAGACCTAAGTAACGATTTGCATATTCAGTGTTTGAGGTATTGTTTTAAAGACTTGCTGAAGAGAGATATTTGCCAATTTGTTGATTATTGGAACACACATTACATTCGAAAATCAAAGTACAATAACTATCAAGGTAGACCAAATCAGCTTTATTTTGTCCCACCACAAGGATTCAAGGATGTGTCACACGCTATTTGTTATGTTGATATGCTCGAAATGAGAGAATATTTAGACGAATGGCGAAATGAAGAAAATAGCAGAGACTTACACAAATCATTTTTCGATCACGTATCTATACAACTTAACCTACCACCTCATAGGGATTGGGAAACAGCCAAAGAAAATTTTTGTAGAATTTTCGCTGCAATAGTTGAATAGATGAGCTGAAAAGAACCATTCAAGTTTCTGTCTATACTTCTATTCTTTCCCTTTGTTTCCTAGAAAGGCCCAAGTCTCAGTGGCATAATAAGATCCCGCGTTTTAGTTTGTTTGGTCAACACATTGTTTTGATGTCCATTAAAATTGTGTATATCACACTAGTTGGGACAATAGCATAGCCTCATCTGAAGAACTGCCCCCTAGGTCGTCATGTAGAGATTACGTCAGGGGCATGTATTTTATAATGGAAATTTGCAAGTATTACGAGTATACTTTTTTTAGATCAATAATAGCTCGAGGGCGTACCATCAACTAGAAGCAACTATTATATAGTCTATCGCTAATTACAATA
>JANSTP010129228.1:0-12733 GCA_025330745.1 Cladonema radiatum | reverse complement strand
AGGATATATACTATATTGATAATCTCATCATTCTCATATTTCTTTGGCAATGCCAAATACAGTAGCATTAGTTAAAGTGCTGTAATATTCAGCTTACAGGGAAGGCAAGTTGCTATAGAAAACGCGTAGCTTTTTTATAGTGGTATTTTTGCTAACTTGTAAGCTGGAAAAAGACTTCTCACGGAAGTAAACCTTCTGAATAATGGTTTAAAGTTTACATTCAATCAATCATTATTTCTACGAGAAAGTGTGTTTTCCATAAATAATGTGATTTGTATATTTGTATAGTCCTGTCAGTGATGGCAGCTGAGAAAATATAACATTTCTTCAATAAAATTTTGAATTTTACTTTCTCCGAACAAAAAGAATTTTTAGGTAATTCCATGATCATGGCTGCTTAGATTACTATTAACTTAGGTCACAATACCTAATGAAATCTCATGGTGTAATTTTCACAAAAGATATAAGCATATTGACTCCTTTTTGGCCATTGTATCAGTCAGGATTGAAGAATTGGTCAAGAAAAAAGGTGTACAGAAAAGCATCTCTAAAACAAAGCCTCAAATTGCCTCATTTAATAAAAATAGAATTCCTGAGACTCAGGTTTTCTTTAAAATAAAACTAGTATTACAAAACTTGATTGGCAAGGGAAATTGTCCTGTTAAAGTTAAAAAAAATTGATTAACTTAGAAAAATACAATCGCCACAAAGTAAGTTTTTTTCTTCCTTATCTATTTTAGGATTTTCAAGAAAGTGTTTTGATTCAAATATTTAGCACTGTTCAAACTATTGATCATTTATTGCAATGCTAAGTTTACAATATAACTTCGGAAAGTACAGAACCAACATTTTTTTACTTGTGCAAGGAAACAAACCTGTGTAAGGAGGACTTTGTAAGAAGGCCAAAAAACAGTTCCCCTGTTTGTTTACATGCCAGTTTCACCTATCTAAAAAGGCACCTGCATAACATGGAAAGTGAACACAAAAAATTGTGCCATTAAGAATTTTACACGGTGCGAGGTGGACATTTGACATTTGATAAAAGAATGACATTTCAGCAAGACTATCTAAGAAATTTATCAAATAAAATTTATTCCTTCTATATACTATGACCAAGCAACAATATTTGTGCTTGTTTAGGGTATACTCAAACTTCATTCTCAGAATACTAGTATGCATCGATTCATATTTTTTACTTTAGGGTGGCCACTGTCTAAGAGGGCGTTACTTGATCAGCTGGAGAACATCTGGAGAACAAGAAACTTTCCCGGAAAGAAAGTTTTGCAGTTTTGTGGTTCTTGGGCAATTTCCCGAAGGTTTTTCCTGCAAAATTTTTCCAAAGGCATTCACTGCGAAAAATTTAATGAAGGATATTTAGTTCAGAAATTTGTCTTGATAATTTTCTCTATGTGAAAGTTTTTTCCTACAAAATCTTTGTAAATGGCTCTATTAGAAAAGTTTTTTCATGCGAAATGCAAAAATGTTACGGCTTTTCCAATCTGTGAAACTTTCTTCCCACAAAAAAGTAAATAGAATAACAAATAAACCTATATTTAGGACAATTTTTTGCTTCATTATTTTGACCTAACCCCTGTTTAAATAATCTTCTTCCCAGTAGATAATTCATTTGAGCTTAAAATACACTCGATCTACTTTTTTAAAATTGAAATAGAGGGAAAAATCAAATTCAACTTCAGAGTTAGATGCCCTATTTCCTCATTCATGCGAATTTTCAAAACCAATTTGTACAAGTTATGGCATCTTTTTGTTCAAAAATGATTTTTTATTGAAAAAAAATTGTGAAAAAAACTTTTGCGTCGGAGGCATTTCAAAATTGTTTACTTTTTGCAGAAAAAGCTTTTGCGAAAAGGCTTAAAAACTGAGAAACCTCAAAAAAAATTAAATTGGCCGCTGAAAATTAAGTACCCAATAGGGAGAGGGCACCCACAGGACTGGAAAAATCTTTTTTTTGGGTGACCAAAAAATAGGACATGCCAAAATCTTGGTATTGGCAAAATCAGAAAACTTGCGATTAGAAAGAATGTTTTTGTGGATCTTCAATTATTTAACCTGGTCTCGGTAGACAAAGACATAATTTGTCACAGGGGCTTCTTTAGAATTAATTATTATTGTCAGAGCCCGATTACTTTCACTACGAAATTTCAGCATTCAAATATCTCTGGGCTTTGTACTACTTCAGGTTAGTAAGGGTGACCAGAACCAATTTCTAGGGGAGAAGCTAAAAACAAAATATTCCCCAAAAACATTGAACCTAAGTCTAACACTGATAAGTCTCTACAATTTAGCAATCCAAAACGACACATATATTTTAAATTATTTTATTTTATTTTATATGTTATAATTTTACATTAAAATACTACAACCTGGAAAGAATAAACAAGTGATTAACATAATATATTCTGTATATAATGTAATTTAAAAACAACTCTTGTTTGTACCACACAGATGTCCCCACAGACTCACTGACCTAAGGCATCTATCAGGGCCTTTTCTCGAAAATTGGGGCAGCATCTGGTGTTTATAAAATGGGCACAAAATATTTAGAAAAACATACTAAAATTACACTTTTCCCACCTTTTCTGCTTCAAAAGGGCAAGAATTAAAGTGTTTTGGAGCAGGGATGTGTCCGTTATTTTAGTAATATAATTTGCATTGGTGCATATGTTAGAGAAAATATGATAGCAGAATCAATGACACTGGAAGTTGTAAAATTTTAGGTGCCATTGCAAATTAAATTTGTCAGGCATAACAGCATTTTGACTGGTAAGCGGGTGGGTGGGTATAGGGGTGAGCTAAAGGGTTGACGAAATGTTGCTTAAGGCGTTAAAATGCGAAATTACGGCTGCAGGTGGAAGCTGACATAAAATATTGACGAAATATAAGTGGTGTTAGTGGGAAGTGAGTTTAAACAACTGAAATAAATTATAAACCATAGTAGATATCTCAGTTATACTTCTTTATGAAGTTGATATAATATTTTGAATTTTATTGTTAATCATTACTTTAGAGGAAGAAAGTGTTTGCGGAAGAAACTTTTGAAATGCAAAATATTAACATTTTGCGGGAATAATCTTTTGCACTTACTGAAAACTGATCTTCTTTGCGGGAATAAACTTTTGCGGTTCCACACATAGTTCAGCATTTTTTTGTGGAAAATGCAAGAAATATTTTCTTTGGCTAACTTAAGTGACCTCAGTAACAATTAAATTAACTGTCCAGATTGAAAAAGTGAATGAATTATTATTTCTTCTAGATAATTATTGCAGCTAGTATATTTGTGAATATTTTGCGGGAAAAAGCTTTTGTTGTTCACTAATATTGCCATATTTTGCGGGAATAAACTTTTGCGATTTGAGCCAAAACTGCAAAGACCGCAAAAGTTTCTTCCGTAAACACTTTCTTCCTTTAAAGTATATTTCACAAAAATGTCTGTATTTTCGTTAAAAATTGTGATTTTTACTGTCTTGCAGGAGAACGTCGTTGATAAAAACGTCAAATTTCTTAAAAATTCTTTTAAAATGCTTTGATTTCTCTTTCTCACTAACAAGAGCAATGTTTTGAGATGTTTCTGTGGTTCTTAAGAATATTTTTACAAAATCTAGCTTGCAAAAAGCTAACATTGGCAAGGCTCGTTTTCGGTGTTTCACCCCACACGCTACTTCATTAAATCAAGTGATCAAATTTACGGAAGTCGTAAACATTAATTGGTTCTTTTTTTTGATGACCTCAGTCCGGATCACAGAATTTAGAGCTTTCAAAATACTCTTTCTTCCGCATAAATTCTCAATCACATAACTTTTGATTTATACCTTGCAAGAAAACCTTTGAAATTGAAACAAAATGTTTGGTTGCAGGACTGCCACTAATGCTGTGGCAATATCTGCAGTAGCGAAGAAATGGCCTTAATATCCACTAAGGGACCTTGGACAATCAATTTTTCTGTTTTTACAGACTTTTAGGTGTTAAGGGTAGAGGAGGTCCACTTCAGGTTTATCTTCAAAATTCAACAGAAAAATCTCTTTACTTTTTAAATATAAATTCCACTATAACTTAATTTTTCAAGCCATTTTGATAGACAAGAGCATGATTTGCTCAATTTCTATTTAAGAAACAGCTTGGCTGTAATAATATTTACATGTTTTTTTTATAAGCAACTAAGGTCAGGAGTTCATACTCAAAGTTGCTCCTGAAAACTTGCAATTTCAATACTGAAAATTGCTTAGCAGTTGCTTGCATAAAATGAGCAGGAATTTTTTAAATCATCTAAAATCATGTTCAATGCCCGAATAGAGTAAATCTTAACTTTACTGTCAATACTTGACCTAATAATACCTCTGTCTTGAGGAATAATGCGCTGGAGGCCTAAAGTGTTTTATATATATATTTTACATAAAAAGGAATTATCAGTTGCTTAATGAAAAAAGTTTGCTTCCAGTATCAGTACACTGAAAGTTACTTCGGAAAATTCGAGGTCAGTACTGGTTGCTTATAAACTGGTTGATTATAAAAAAACATATTTTATATTTTTCTAATACTGGTCGTTAAAGATAAAGGGGAGGGGTGGTTAGTACTTAACGGCAAAAAGTCATTAACAAATCAGAAAAATCAATTGTCGAGAAAGACTCTAAGACTTGTTGGGTTGATGAGTTCTTCCTTAACTAACTTCAAAATCCAGCTAAAGTGACTAAACTTCAACATGAAATGGAAAAACTAGTATCAATGGGCTAAACTATTGAATTCATCCCATCAAAATATGCTTCATATGAAAAAATGAGCCTACCAATGGACCAACCTACTGCCGATCTCTATCTGACTCAACTCAACTGACCAATCAATGTTTTTGCTTTGATTTAATTTGTTATACAAAAGCAGTACTATACTGTATTCCATAAGTAAATTTCACTGCTGTTGGCTGAGTAGAAAAGAGATATAAAAAATCAAAGTAGGTTGAGTATATACCTAGTAGTTAAGGCGCAAAAAAATTGAGGTAGGCTGACAGAGCAGTGTGGAATCCATGTTTCGTCTACGCCGGAGGATAATTTTTACTCTAGCATATTTACGCCAGTTCTCGCTGAGAATTTGATCAACTAAGTATGCAAACTCACTACTTGCAGAACTTTTATGGCTTCTGTACACCAAAAAGATATTTAAAAATTGACACTCACGCCGAAGATCTTTGGTGTAGGCAACATAGCTTCCAGTCTGGCTGACAGAATAGCCAGGCTTTAGACACAAAAACGTAAAAATTTAAGGGTGTTATAGGACACCAAGCCCCCTACCATAATAGCTTTAACTCAGGCTGAGTGGAGTTTGGTTTTTTAATTTAGTTTTTAATGGAAAGAATTTTAAAAGCCATTGTTGCTCTGCTCCGCATCACAAAGCATGTCAGTATGTCACAGCAGAAATCTACTGTATATAAAACGATATTAACAATAACATATATTCTTATTTAATGTATAAATACAGAGGGAAGAAGACCCGAGGAGGAAACATCCTCATAAATTGGGCCAATAAACCTAAACTGGAAAATAAATGTATGAAAATACATAATAGCAAATAAACTACTGCATCAAATGGTAAAAACAAACTATTAACTAGGGAAAATAAATAAGTAAACAAATAAATAAAATAAAATAAAATAACTCAAGTAGGTAGTATTAGCTGCTGCAATGTGAAGCCACTCAGGAAAACTAGCTAGCAATTCAAAAACAGTATTTCTTCAGAAGTACATAAATATGCTATTAGCAGCAACCAAAAGCAGTGTGCAAGGACATTTGGGATGTAAGTGTTGATGTTCAACTCTAAGAAAATAATTGGATAAAATTGACTTACCTCGACCATCATTTTTTCTTCGAAGCTAGCTACGGTGTGATGTGTTATGTTGTAGATAACATAATGAAATGAAACACGTATAACTAGTGAAGCGAATCCGAATTCTCAAATCTTAATTGGCCAGATCCGCTTATTTTAGTCATGTGATATATTTGTTTTGATCTTGAGAAATAAAATACACAAAAATTCTCTTTTGACTTTAGCAAAAAGACCAGTTTACCCACCCTACAAAAAAGGGTAATTTCTCATCTTTGAGATAGATAAATTGGATTCCGGTTACCTAGCGGTCAATTTTGAACATGAATACATATTTCTTGAAAGTTTCTGGAAATTTTGTCAACCAGTTTTTGAGATATTGAAGGACAAACCTTTTTTTCGCAAAAAAAAAGTCTTTAAAGTTTCTTGAATCAGAAGATATTTAAAATTGATAAGCAATGAACAGGGTTCAAACATACTATTTTCTGGGAGTAAATTTATTTGGCTTTTCATTGACTCATGTCATTTTGCTTCAAATAGCTACTGCAAAGAGAAACAAAAGGTTTTGTCTGACCTACTCGCGTAAAATCACAGAGTTAGACAACTGTCAAAAAGACGAATAACTTTTGTTTGGAAATGTAAAATTAAAATTTTAAAAAAGTGTGTGTGTCGAATTACTTGCAGATTCATTTTCTTTCTAAATTTTTTAATTTCATCAAGAAACAGCTTAGAAAAAGCGTCAAAACCATTTTCCCCATTTTCCCCTATAGTTTTGCAAATTTCAAAATTCCCAAAATTAAGAGAGAATCGCGTCTGAGAATAGAGAATAGCGTACTGCCGTACGCTCTTAATTATATACATGTAAAATCTTCAGCTAATTACATTTAATTATTATTTTGACAATTATATGTCCTCATGGTATGTTATAAAATTGTTAAAATTATTAAGATTGAGAAATCAAAATTGATTGGGAAGTAAAAAGCAAAACACTTGAACCTTAATATATTCATACCATTGCATTGAATTTCTTGTATTTTCTGTGTTGAAAAACATTTCATTTATTACTTGAAATAAACAGGATAGTGAACAATAAAATTGGACTGCAATTGCCAATGATTTACTAGTAACAAGAAAAATTTTTTTAGTATGTTTAACTTGTTATGACAACTCGCTCACTCACTAAATACAGTCAAACCTGAAAACCTTATAATGCTGAAAATGTTTAAAGAAACTTTGTGCTATTTCAAGATTGCTAATTCCAGAAGATTGCTTCTGTCAGCCAATTTTCACAAGACCTCTACAAGGTAGCCGCCTCTCTAAGGCAGCCAGATTCTTTGGTTCCCCGGAGCGGCCACCTTATACAAGTTTCACTGTATACTGGATCAAGCATATCCAGTGTTTCTGTCTTTAAAAACTTACTTGTAGATTTAAAAAAGAAACCTAGGTCAGAAAAAACATATCTTTTTATTGCCTCATTTGAAAGAAGTCATTATTTCAAAACCAACAATGTATTTTTTTTCTAATATGATCAAGTATACATTTTTTTATTAAAAAAAAACAGTCTTCAAAAATTCTTGAATTATGACGACGTAGGCGCTATACTTTATATGGAAAATATACTGAAATCTATGTAGAAGCGATTCAGTTGAATAGATATTTGTTGGTACAAAAGAATGCACCAAGATATAAAAAGCAGGTCTACATTTATCATTGTGAAATATATTGTTTATGATCACAAATTTCTATTGCTAATTCCACTTTATTTAGAATTTTACCCATCTTCATGGCTTGTAATATGGCTAGTATGATGTGAAAAATGCTAGTTTTAGTGCTTTTATATTTCAGAAAGTAATGCTTAGGATACCAATTTAATTGTATTTCTGATATGTTTTAGGGTTAGAAACATGATTTAAGAACAAAACTCAAATTCTTTCCAAACCTCAGTTCCTCTTTAATGAGGCACTGTCAAGGTTGGGTTTTTTTGCAGATCATTAGACCAGATGATAGTACGTACTGACTAATTTTTTATATGCCAAAAATCTTTCCCTATTATCCTAAAAAAAGCTTTTTTAGTTTTAAACAAAAAGTTGTCGTTTTTGAGCTACCATAATTTATTACCGCTGAACAGTGGTTTTTTTACATGATTATTTGCAAAATGATGAAAAGTGCCGATAGTTATGAATGACATTTTTTCTTTTCTTAAATAGATTAACATTTCTTTGTTTTTAACAAATTTTTAACCAGTCAGCTTGTTTCACGACTTTATTATTTTTAGACCAAAAAGAATAATCAGTAAGAAAAGTAAAGAATTTTAGAAAAAAGAGTTTAGCTCTTATTACTTGGTGTCCCTATACAATTAGAGTCAAGGAAAAAACCCAGCCTTGACAGTGCCCCTTTAATCTGCCATGCTTCTAAACATATAATTATTATTGGAATGTAATAGCTTCAATATTTCAAAATAATCTTTGAGCGGTACAAACTGATCTGTGGTTTCAAGTTCATGTTAAGTTGCCAGGAGAGCTATTTTGTGACAATACCCTTGATTTATATATTGGAAATCTCTGTTATTTTTTTATAGTTTAATTCATGAATGTTTGAATTTCAGGATGGTTTATTATCAATTCCAGATGGTAGTGATAGAACAGAAATTGGGTTAATATTATCAGGTGGAGTAGATCAAGATTTACCCTTTGGCCCAAGTGAAAGTTTATTTGAAGTATCCCTTAATGTACAAGATAGTAATTGCGATTTGAATGGAGAGTATGCCAGTGAAAACCCAGATGTGTGTATGATTGTTATACCAGGCAAGGAATCAACAATCAGAGTATTTGCTACATCTAATATAGACGCCGTTCCTATGTAAGTACAGATAATGCAATGGTTATTGCATCTTGGAATTGATTTTAATTGTTTATTTTATGTCAGGAAACAATTTGACACTTTGGAAACCAAAAATTGTCCTTTTCCGTGCTTTCTGTAAAATCATTTGATTCAAAATTTGATTAAATCAAACTCAAGCATCGAAGTTAGTTCAATTTATTTTACCTCCAATATTTTTTTCATCAAGGTTTGCAATGATGTTCAAGTTATGTTTACTTTGTTCAGATTGTTTCTACTGTTTCTCAGTATCTAGCTGATTTAGATACTTTTTGTAACTGCAGAGAGGTATTACCTTGTTTTTAAATAAAGTCCCCTCTTATGATAAGCACCAATTTTCTTATAAGCTCATATCCACATTACAGACATTTTTTAGGATATTGTCTGGTTACTAACTATTGTTTGTAAAGAACTGTTTAATATTAAGTTTAATATGTTCAAAGTTTAGTCCTTATTGTACCAATCCAGTATTTATCACTTCTGCTCTAGTGTATTTTGATTTTAACATAAAAAGCGTTACTTTTTGAGTGTTTGAGCCAAATATGATAGTTTTGTTTGCCACGTGCTTTATCGTTTAGAGTGTCAAAGGAAAATAATAAGCCGCTACTCCAAATACCAGCAAACTTTATGCAGGTCAAGAGTAATGAAGCTCCTCATTTTTTTGTAAATGCTGCCTGTCTGGATTATTTTGCCACTGGTTTCAGATAATTATAAAACTCTGTGTTTAAAGGAAATGCAATACAAACTTTAAAATTTGCTTAATTGCTTTCATCACAATAAATATACTTTTTCACTTTAATATTAAAGCTTTTTTTACCATGCTTGTGCATTTAAAAAAAATTATACAATCAAAGTTAGCAAAGATATAGTCAATTAAATGGTTTTTTGCGTTAGTCACTCTTTTTTTGAGATATGTCTTAGCTAAAGCTTAAAGGTAGTGTCCGTTATATTTTTTGTATTTTTTTGATTTTTCATTTACATTCAACAGCTTAAAAAATATGAAAATTGGTTTTTCTTTTATCTTAATCTGATTTTTCCTACAAAAGTTATTAATGCTTGAATGTTTGAGGATTTTTAGCAGATTTTGAAAATTCCTTAAATTTTATAATTCATCACTAAATTTGTGATTTCATCGAAAGCCTTTGAAGTTTTTACTAATACTAAAATTCTTGCAACTAAAAAATTAATTATTTTTTTGTGATAAAATTTTCACAATTGTAGTATTTCATTGAAAAAAATAATTTTCACAACATTTTTTGAAAAAACCCTTTTTGGTACATATTTAGGGCATGTGACCCAAAATCTGAAAAGGGCCCAAGGCTAGTGAACCAAATAGATGTTTGAAAAAAATAAGACCAAAAGCTAATATTTTTAAAAATTACATCCTTTAAAAAAGTTTTTTTTTACAAAAGCATATCTATTGAGAAGCTTCAATGATTTTAATATTTAAACAATGCACCAAGGCACTTGATGACAACACAATTTTAAGAAAAATATGAGGGAATTTCCCTTTTTTGCTAATTTGTCAAGCAGTTAAATAGCAATAACTTTTGATTGGAACATCGAATGGAGATGAAATGAAGACTAGTGTTCATAACTTTTTAAGCACTTTATTATGAGCTAAAAACCTGAAACACCAAAAATATAGCGAACACTTCCTTTAAAACAATTTTTTAGATCCTACTGGGGAAAATAAATTTAATTTTCATGATAATATTAACCCTTTCCAGCTGGGGGGGGATTCTGCCTCTCCCCTAGTAGTTTTTCGGATATTACTCTAAAACTAATAGAGCTTATACAATAAAATAGTACAGGGTCAACTGAACGATTTTTAAGTTTTGCTCGATTTTTTATTAGAAGCAATTGTTATACAATTTTGAAAAGACCATTTTATTCTAAACAAGAAAAAATATGCTTACAATTTTTTTTTGTCCAATTTTGTACTTTACAGACCAGATTGCAATGACGTCATAAATCACAAAATTGCTAATAGCTACGTATCTGTACATTCGAAAACAACAAAATTTTTACCATAACTTCCTATAAAACAATGTGATCATTTTTTAGAAAAATATTTTTGATCATGTGACTATTGTGTAATTTACAGACCAAAAGAATTCTTTAGTTTTTGGTCTGTAAAATGAATAAAAAACAAAAAAGATCTTTTGACAAGACAAAAGTGTGTTACTTTTTAAATGACAAAAAACGTGTTAAAGTTTCAATGTAAGATAATATGAAACTGTTGGTTTATAGTAATTTTATTAATTTACTGACCAAGCATATATTTTTACGATATTACAAATTTAATTTAATTCGAATGTTTTACTGTAATGCCTCGATTAAGCACCCCCCCTTGTATAAGTGCCCCCTTTCGAATAAGCGCCCACCCCCAAATAAGCGCCAACCCTTCAAACTTTAAGAATGGGTGGTTATTGGAATTTTCGATGAAAATATATATGAAAGTCAAGGAAAACTAGCAACAAATATTGAATTGGCAGCAATGTTTCATTATTATTTTCAATTATTTGCTTTTGTGAAAAAAGAAGGAAAGAAGTACCTCAATTAAAAACATTTTTATTAATTTCAGTCTTTTTTAATTGCTCTCAAAACTATCTACTATTTTGGTGAGTTGACATTGTTTTTAATGCCAGTGGTAAGAACTATCACATTTTCACGATGAAATGTCACATGATTTGAGTTTGTTTTCCATTTTCCACATGCCCCAACATAAAAATTTGAAAATAAGTTTAAGAATATAGGATTAAACAATATCACAATAGGGTAAGCAAGGAAGGAAGACAAGGAGAATGCATAAGGGAACCTAAAGAAGGGAGATGTAGTAAAAGATAAACTTTGGGAATGAAAGCAAGAAAAATAAAAAAATATGTTCATAGCAGTCAAAAAAAAACTATGTTGCAAAATAAATGCATAGATCGATATCGTGGGGAAGAGCTATTACACAGCATAATTATCAAATGTTACACCTTGCTTGGTATACGGTGATTTAAGAAATATATAATGGAAAAATTAGGGCGTGTTGGTAAAACGTAATAGAGAGAGATAAATGGTTGAAGGAATATGGTGAAAATTATAAGAGTAAATATGCAACTGGGAGAAAGGACAAAGTTGAAAAAGGATGAGAAGTCCCCCCTCCCCCCTTGTCCTAATAAAGAAAAAAAAACGAGGTCCCCATTTGGAGGTTAAGGCCCACAAAACACATCCGTAATAAGTATGTTAGAATAAAACAGAGCGGAATACGAGAGAAGAGGTGATTTTACTAACTTGTATTTTTCAACTCTGAGGTTTTGTATTTAATTATTTCAGCTCCATAAGTTTATTCGACATGGTATATAAGTATGTCTATCACAAAAATATCTGCTGTGTAAATAATTTTAAACCCGTAGAAAAAAGCACGATAAACTCTACATAATTATAAAATGTACACCAGTAAATCCTATGAAACTGGGAGCCAGAAGAAGTCCTATAAAGGTCTTGTCACTGGACCCTGGATCTTGTTCTAATGCATTGGAAACAAATTGACATATTTATGCTCAACATCATTAGAAAACTCACAAAGATGTCGTCTATAGATAGAATATACTTCGTTATATTTCTTTATTTTGAACGTGGAAAAAGATTCATCATACAAGACAAAATTAAATTCAAAGATTAATTTGTTCCACATACGTGGAGCACGATATCAATAGCAAATTGATCTGTTTTCGACTTACACTTCGGCTCAAAAAGCATGCCTTGGCTTTGCAACGTTTTATTTTGAGGTTTTAAAGTAGCAAGGCTCTGAAAAGCTGTTGGACATGATATGCTGAAACTTTGAACATTAGACATGATATCTTGTACAAATTTAGTTTATAAATCGTTAAAGCGTTAATATTAAAGACAAGAGGTGCTGATGGCGTTGTTTGATTTTCAAAATGAATCCCTCTTATCGTATGTTTTTGCCTAAGGGATAGAACTTCTAGATTGGATTTATTAGTGCTTCCCCATGCTACTACGGCATATCCCAAGT
>JANSTP010129117.1:0-12740 GCA_025330745.1 Cladonema radiatum | reverse complement strand
GCAGCGATAAACTTAACCGCCGTAATGGTGCCAACACATCAAGAAAAATAGCCATATTTAAGGGCACTGAGTAATGATGCCATTTCTTAAAAAATCCTTGCAATTCCGATCGCTTTTGAACTTGGCTGTCGGTTTCACTCAATTCTTCGATATGCATCATATAAGCGCCATAATTCTCAAGCGCTGTTTTAATAGCCTAATACTTATGATCGAGCCATCGTGTGCCGCCTGCTTTACTTGGTTTTGGTATTGAATGGTCGAAAGCACTGGAAAATTCTTTGAGCCCTCGTAAGCGTTTGGAGCTTTTTTCGTACAAATAATAAAGTTTCAGTAGCATTGTATTGATTGGCTCGAATGCAGGATTTGAGGAAAACGCATCTTTCATCGCAAGCTCTAGTCTATGACTAAAGCAATGAACAATTTCAGTCCAAGGTGCTTTTTCACGAAGTCTTGCCCCCAAGCCGTTATACGAACCCATGTTTACGCTTGCACCGTCTGCATTCAAACCAACAACTTTCTCGCTTAAATTTTTGATATTAAATCTTTTGAACGCCTTGTTGATGCACTCATGAATTCCAGCAGCAGTTGCACTTTCAGGTGGTTCAATACTAAGAAACTGCACCGTTGGTTTTCCTTCTTTCAAAAACAGGACATAAACGAGCTCTTGCTCTATTGTGCTCACGTCAGTGCTTCCATCGTTCAGTACGGAAAAATAATTTATTTTTTCGAGGCTTTCTTGGAGTTTTCTTTTCCCCACAATACCAATAAAATCGGTAAAAATAGCAGCAGCTCTATCATTGCAATAGCTTTCTCCAAATTTAGGGCAACCATTTTTTGCTTGGAGCTGTAGAGTTGCAGGAAAATCGCTAAAGGGATGCTCCGTTTTGACGAGATAATAGGCTGTATTAAACTTTATCCGCAAAGTCTCTCTGTCCTTATCGCATATTCTCTGCAAGCCTCTACCTATTGGAGTATTATTAATGACAGTCTCGGTATACTTTTCTATTCCTAAGTCTTTTTTATCATTTAGATCTTTTGCCGTTCGATGTTGGGCTGATTTAATATGTTTCGAGACATTGTCCTTCGTTACTTTATCGGTTCCTTTGATAAAAGCGTCCAAAAAATTCGTGACATTTTTGATTCTGTCTTTCCATTGAATACATGTTTTGCATCTAAACAGCCGTGACATTTTTTTTAAAAACTTAATTTGATTCGAAAGAAAGTAAAACAAAAAAATACTTTACTATACCTTAGTTTCACAACTTTATCGTTAGCAAGGTCAAAGTCAAACTTGCATTTCCACTCTTCTTCCCATCTTTTTAACGTTTTTATCGATACGGTATCCTAATAGAAAAATAGGATTACGGAAAATTATAAAATAAAAAAAACACAAAGGTTGAGTAGATTTATAAATTCACATACCTTGATTATGGTATGACAAACTAAATGTGGCAAAACACACGCGCGAAGTATTTCTTTTGGTCTCTTGCGAATTCTACTAAGTTGAATGAACATTTATTGAATAAATTTAATAAAAACTACGAAATTATTTAACGAGCAACATATATTTTTTTTCGTATCAGATAATTTTCGAATCAGAATTTTTTTCTAAACAAAAAGAAATAATGTCGATGAGTTCATAAATGAAATGTTATTAAAAGAGAAAACACCTGTTTAATAATCTTTCCTTAGAAAAGAAGTTTATAAATAGAATGTTATTAAAAGAAAATATGTTGCAATGTTATTTGAAAACATCTCTCTTTAGAAAAGAAGTTTATAAATAAAATGTTATTAAAAGTGAAGATATTGAAAAATCTTTCTTTAGAAAAATAGTTTATAAATAGAACGTTATTAAATGAGAAAAATATTGCGATATTATTTGAAAAAGTCTCTGAATTATTAAAAGAGAAGACATTGCAATGCTGTTTGAAAATTCTTTCTTTAGAAAAATGAGAGACGACATTGAAAGAAAATTCTTTAGGAAAAATATATGAATGAAAAACGTTTATAATAAAACTGCTTATGTAAATAAAGATATTAAATGTCAACACCCTAGTTTCAAAAGAATGATACGAAAGAGTTTTTCTTTAAAGATTACCCTGACCAATCTCTAGTTTCGAAACGGTAAATTATTTTAAAAATGATAATTTATGGTTCGCGATTTCAATCATATCTACGAAAGATCGATTCGCTACTTGATAAAAATGAATCTCGAATCGCGATGCGCTATTTTGAACCCTGCTAAAGGCAAACATAAAAAGTTTTGGTAAAAACTTTTTACTTTCATATAGTCCTGTAGAATTTTAGGTCGACCTAGAAAAAATTACATAAAGACATATATATCACTGGAAAGCTTAGAATGTCAGGATTCAGAAAATGCATCGTGTCATTTTTTTCAGCTTGGGCAAAATATTTTACAGACCAGAATAGCCACGCCCTAAAAAATACAAAAATTGAAAATACTCAAGAAATACAAATGGTATAGATCTCATACTTTGACCATAATATGCTACTAATAATCCCTAGACAATGGAGACATAATGAAACTTATCACGTGACAATTGTGTATTTTACAGACCAAAACATATTTTCATTATTCTGGTCCGTAAAATGTCATCCACAACTCTATTCCTTTCAAAATTTTGTCAGGAGTTCTATTTAACCACTCTCTTAATCTTGGCAAAATTTCATAATGGTTGGAGAAAGATTCAAGGATTTATCATCACGGTCAGTAATCTACAGACCAATTGTCCAAATCCGTTATTGAACAGCTTTATAATATTATTGGGGCCCATAAACTTATACATAGAATACTAGACAGGACACATAGGATTTCGCTTGCTTACAAAATGCGTTACCATATAGGCTACCATTTTTGTTAGTCTGTTTATGCAAAATCCTATAGTGACTTGGAGAGGCCATTGCATTGCTGTTAGTTTTACTTTTGTTTTTTTGGCAATAAATTTGGTTCATTAGCGATGCAGACTAACAACAAACATGGCAGGCGACGAGAAAAACCATAACACTATTTTGGAGCCAATGTTCGGTCTAGTATTCTATATAAGTCTATGTTGTGCCCTGTGAACATAATTTTTTTCGACTAAGATGCATTAACTTACATTTGCAAAATCGTATTTCAGTTTGTTTTGATATTTTAACATATTTTTGTTTTTGCATGCCATGTTTTTTCATGTGCTCTCAGGGCAGCTGGCCATGCACCCGGCGTGACCTTGTTTTTTTTCCACACCTTTCCTTTTGTTATTAGAATTGTCTAACTATCATGTTGTGTAGTCTTCATTAGATCTTTGCGTGTAGCTTCTGTAGCAAGCTCTCACTCGAGTGCAGTTTTGAATTAAGTAGGTGAAGTTTAGCTTTTAACGCTGTATATTTTTCACTTCAGAATGATTAATTAGAAATAATAAGTATGGATAGTGTTGAGGATGAAAAAAAATGTGTAAAATGTGGCGAAGGTACGAAAGATGGTGACTTTCTCAACCAAGTTGGACGTAATTGGTCAGAAGAAAAAGGAACACCCAATCCCTTAAATACGTTGATTGATAATGCCGTCAAAAGTAGCTTAAAATCCTTGGAATCAACACTTAGATCTAACAAAGAGAATAAGATACCAACATACATACACCTTAGTTGTCGAACCAGACTAAAAAACCAAACGCGTCCAAAAAGAGCATCGTCGACAGGTACAGAGCTGTCTTTGCCCAAGCGCAAGTGTGGAGAAAGTTTTGATTTCAAAAGTCGTTGTTTTTATTGTGGAAGTGAATGTATTTTTGATCAAAAGCACCCGGACCGAAATAAATTTATAGAAGTAAGAACAATATTAAGTAACATTCACCAACAAACTTTGACTATCTGTAAAGTACGGGATGATGAAGCTGCAAAAACTGTTGAAACTCGTCTTCTAAACGTCCATGATTTGGTAGCAGCTGATGCACTTTACCATAAAGCGTGTCGAAGAAACTTTGAAAGTCCTGTACCAGAACACAAAACACCAGGCTGTCCAGTATCACCAAACAAAACAGTCCTCTTTGAGAAAGCGTGTGAAGTCCTTGAAAGTGATATGGAGTTGTATTCGGTGACTGAATTCCATGAATTGATGTCAAAATTTGGTGAAGATATATATACTGTAAAAATGACGAAAACAAAGTTGCAACAGAAGTATAAAGACAGTATTAAGCTTGTCATAAGAAAGGAAAAAAGTGACATTATTCTACTCAACACAACTGCAGAGATACTGGGTGCAAATTGGTACGATAATCACAAGAAAAATCTCCAAGACGAAAGTGAAAGAATAATTAAAACAGCAGCTGCTTTGATAAAGTGTGCCATTAGAAATCATGAATTGGAGACAAAGACCTACCCCTCGAGCGATGATATCAAAACAGAAAATAACCAAGTTCCCAATCTTCTGAAGATCTTTATGGAATCACTCATTGAATCGCCAATGAAGCATATGTCAATATCTCAAGCCGTAGTTGCTGCAACTAGGCCAAGAACAATCATGCCATTACAATTTGCTTTGGCAGTAAGTGTTGATAATCGCATTGGTTCCAAATGGCTGAACACTGTTTTGTCAAGATTGGGGTTTGCCGTCAGCTATGATGAGGTATTTTCATCTTTCTTTTTTTAGTTTTTATCGAAGCTGATTTAGTCTTTGATCATGTTTGACATTTAGCGGACATTAGAAGCACTGTAGGAGGTTATAATACTATTGACGATACTTTTACAAAACCGTTGGCTCAGACTTTGTAATTGTCAATATCCTATTGTCAGGTCATACGCTACAAACAAAACGTTGTTAAGCACGATGTAACCCAAGAGATTATTTGTCCTGATGGAACTACTTTCCTACAATTCGTCGCTGATAATACAGACCATGATATGGTAACGCTTGATGGCAAGAAAACTCATCATGGTTTGGGTTCAATTGGAATCGCAAATGGTGAAAGAATGGTTACAACGTGTCACGAAAAGAAAATTCCAAGGGATAAGAAAGAAAACTGGAGCGATATCAAAACATGCGAGGGAATCAAAATAAAACAATATTTTGGACCAGACGTTCATGCTTTGACTAAAACAGTCCTGCAACCAATTTCCCAGGTAATAAGATAATGTTTTCTTTTGTAACTGTGATTCTTTCATTAGAAATTAAAATTAGCAAGAATGTTTTGTAATTTGACTTTCAATTACATCAGTAATAAATTATTGTGTTTTGTTTGAGAGTTGTGGAAAGAATACTTTGATAGATGATTTAGAGAATATTTTGAGTACTACTAAATTTGGTCTTATACCTTTTACTGATTTAGGAAAACCTGAAAATTCGTTTCGTTGATCTTCTCTGGAGTGCAAGTTACATATTCAAAGAGTTGTGCCCAAGTTGGCAGGGATACATGAGTTCAACAAAATATGGAAAGATTTTACCGATATCATATGTTTCTCTGTTGCCGATAATTGACTTGCATGCTACCGATCAAACACCTTTGTATTCGCTGTTGTTGTTTTTGACTGATCAATGCAAGAAGTTGAATGTACCAATGGCATGTGTGACATTTGATCAGCAACTTTACATCAAGGCCTACGAGATCGTATCCTTGAAAAACATGAACATTTTTGTTCGTCTAGGAGGCTTCCATCAACTCATGAGTTTCCTAGGGTCAATTGGAAACCTAATGGACGGATCTGGGTTGAAAAGTGCTTTGGAAAATGTATACGTGCCTGTCACGGTTGCTCACATGTTTACAGGAAAAGCTTTTTCACGTGCTGTACGAGGCCATCTCCTTTGTTCTTCTGCTCTCCAATCAATTATTTTAGAAGAGTTCTGGAGCGATTTGAGTGCTGTCAATCAGTTAGAGCTGCAAAGATATTATGCATCAGATGAACCATCAGCATTTGAGAATGAAGAATTTGCTTTACGATTGACAACTTGGATGGAATCAAAGTTCAATGAGTTATCAAAGTCATCTAGAACCGCAGCTTTGTGGATAAGCTATATCAAATACGTATCTGTTATACAAGAATTCATACGTGCTGAAAGAGTGAATGACTTCAGCTTGCATGTATTGGCAACAAAAGCAATGCTTAATCTTTTCGCGGCTACTGGCCATAACAACTACGCCAAGTCTTGTCGATTGTACCTCCAATCTGTTCAAGAACTGGAAACCAACCACCCAGAAGTATTCAAGGAGTTTCAGGAAGGCCATCACACTGTAAGAAGAACGGATAAGAATTGGACGAGGATCTGGATGGATTTGTCGATTGAACAAATTCTAATGACATCCTTGAAGGGTAGATCTGGAGTTATTGGGAAGGGTATCACTGAAAATGTCATGCTGGTGTGGACAAAGTCAATGCATAGATGTGGAGAAGTTACAGAAACATTGAATTCGATGGTGTCATATTTTAACTCGAACGTTACCCCTCAGCACAAAGAAGCCAGTTCTGGAAGGATGATGCGAGATTACAAAGATTTTGAAAAAATTCAGGTACAAATTGTTCTTTTTAAACAAAAGATGAAACGTTTTGAATGAGGTTTTTGGTTTATTGTCCAGTTCTGCTTTTCTTTACTCATTTACCCAGTAAATAGATGTACAGTAATAAAAGGTCCACAGACTAAAGCAATTTTTATAAAATTCTTTTCAGTCATGGTTTCAAATGCACAACCCGTTTACCTTTGGAGAAGAACTTGTTGCAATTGACACTGGTTTAGTTGACGCAGATCAATGCTTGACATGTGACAGAGCAGAGGATATTGGTGCTGAAATCCAAAATGAAATGAATGGAGAAGTTTACACAGAATGTTCATTAAAAAGAAGCAAACAGAATACTTCTTTAAATAATCTCTACGCAAGTGTTAGTGTTGGGAATGATAAAGTCACCATAGACCCTCTTACCCTTTTCCTCCGTCTGATAGTACTCGTTGACAGGAAGCCAGAAAAAGAGATTACTGAGTATTTCAGGTTTGAATTGTCACCATACCCTATGTAACTTTTTAAAGACGGAGTTATACGAACTGCCCAAAAGGCAAAGCTGAAGCAGTTTTTGATGGAAAATGTAAATTCGAATGAGGCTCCTAAAACTGTTCGTATCGTTGATGGAGGTGCATTGTTATGGTGCTGCGACTGGAAGAAGGACGGAACCTTCATAACCATCTCCGAAAAGTTTTCCAAATTTCTACCCCATCTTGAGATTGACATTGTCGTTTTTGATGGGTATGATTTATCAACAAAGGATTCTACACACCAAAAACGTTCCGGAAAGATGTCCCAAAGAGTCGAGATCAGAAGTGAAAATCCTTGTCCAACCAATCATAACAACTTCTACCAGAATTACAAAAATAAGGAGAATTTTGTGAAGTCCCTTGCTGAGTATTTGAAGACAAGGTTCAAAGTTGTGCAGTGTCCAAGTGATGCGGATACATCGATTGTAAGGGAAGCCCTGGAAGCTGCCAAAGAATCCAAAGTAACAGTATTCTCTGATGACACCGACGTACTTTGTCTGCTAGTTCACCATGCTGCCAAACACCCTGGTAACCCCATTTACCTAACAAACATGGCAAGAAACAAGAACAAACAAAGAGAGTACTCTTCAGTCAAAGATGTGATCAAAAATTTGAGTGACGATATTATCAGTTATCTATTGTTCGCCCACGCATTTACAGGATGTGACGCGGCCTCCGCCATCCACAAGTTTGGTAAAACTACCATCTTTAAGAAGCTTCAAAATTGAACTTCACTACAGTCGATTGTCCAAACGTTCTACCAAGAGAAGTCACCAGAAGAAATTGGAAATGCGTGCATACGGTTCTTTGAACTGCTTCACTTGCCAACCAAAAGCCTGGCACAAATCCGGAAATCGAAATATGAGCAAATGATGTTATGCGACCGGTCGGCTATTGACCCTTCTCTTCTGCCACCATCCCCAAGAGCAGCATATTACCATGGCTTGCGAGTATATCATCAAGTCAAAGTGTGGAGAGATTTGAGAGATACAGATTTTAAGCCATTGGATTGGGGTTGGAAAAAGAAAGAACAGTCTTTTACACCAATTATGACAGACGAAGAAGCAGGACCTGAAGATTTGTTGCAAGTCATTCGATGTGGCTGCAAGGGATCCTGTGATAACAATCGTTGCACATGCAAAAAGGCAGGATTAAATTGCACTGTATCATGCAAAGAATGCCGTGGTTTTTCTTGCAATAACTCTAAAATAGACGAAGATATTTCTGACGATGAATTTGATGACGAAATTGACAAGAGACACTTTTTGGATGCATTTATTTGATTTTAAGCCTATTTTTACCACCTTTCTAAACAATATTGTGTTTATTTCCTTTCATTTCATATTGAGAAATAACTTATGTTATTAATTATGTTATTAATTATTAATTATGTTATTAATTATAACTTGTTATGTTATTTCTTATTGAGAAATAACTTATGTTTACTAACGGATTTGAACAATTGGTCTGTAAATTACTGACCAAGATTTTAAATCCTTGAATCTTTCTCCGACCATTATGAAACTTTGCCAAGATTGAGAGAGTGGTTAAATGGATCTTCTGACAAAATATTGAAAGAAATAGAGTTGTTGATGACATTTTAAGGACCAGAATAAGGAAAATATGTTTGGTCTGTAAATTACACAATTGCCACGTGATAAGTTTCATTATGTCTCCATTGTCTCGGGATTATTAGTAGCATATTATGGTTTAAATATGAAATCTATACCGTTTGTATTTCTTGAGTATTTTCATTTTTTGTATTTTTTAGGGCGTGGCTATTCTGGTCTGTAAAATATTTTGCCCAAGCTGAAAAAAATGACACGATGCATTTTCTGAATCCTGACATTCTAAGCTTTCCAGTGATATATAATATGTCTTTATGTAAATTTTTTCTAGGTCGACCTAAAATTAGATGAAATTCTACAGGACTAATACTTTTTAAAAGCAACTGCCTCAATTGATATTTGATATTTGATTGTGGTACAGAAAAATCAGAAAAATGAGAATGGACAGAGAAAATAAGTTGATTAATAACAAACAAGGCTTACTGAACAAAGCAAAGATGAATGAATGGAAAACAAAAGTACATCGAAACTATCTCGAAAGAAAAAAATGAAGAGGGTTTTTTACCAGGGGCATTTTTTCCTAGGTGGATTTTGTCCACGGTGGACTATTTCTGGGGGGATTCTTTCCTAGGTAGGATATTTTTTCCGGGGTGATTTTTTCAAGGGGGATATTTTCCTGATACCAGAGATTACTCTATTAAATGTTTTCTTATATTTTTAAAACTTGTGATTTATTTTTATTATGCTCAATTAATGAATGGAGAAGAAAAAAATGAACAGAAACGATTAACATTACATTGTGCATTTATTTTGTAAATACGCAATGTAATGTCTTCATTCCTTTTTATGTATTTCACTAATTTTTTAGAAAAGAAAATAAACATTACGGAATAGTACCGAAAAGAATGTTATTGGAAAAATTCACTTGTCTCTGAAGCACATTTCTGAAAAGGCAATAAGAAAAAGCATGTAAAAAACTGAGTTTGTTTGCTATGTAATCTCTTAATTTTTTTACAATGTTTTTGTTACTCGATCCAAGCAACTCCTCCATTGTATGGATTCTAAAAAGGGAATCCCCTCGACTAGTTGAAAAAAAATTTCTTTCTTTTTTTAATCTCCTACGAGTAGTTTTTAATCCGCAGGTAATCTCCCTTGTTTTTATGACGCAATTTTTTTCCTTTTTCAATTAGTTTGATGAATTAGTTTTGCACAAGTTTTTCTTTCATTTATCATTCACCCGAGTTTCTTTGCATAAATGAAGCGTAGAAAAAAATTATCTCAAAAAAAACTACTTTCATTATTAAAGTTTTTAAAATAGCATTTTCATTATAAACAAATAGTACAGATAGTCATAGATTTCTGCAAAGAGTGACAGACCAGGAGTTTAAGATTCCAGTTATAATCCCAAAGATTTATACAGAATAGAAGTTATATTTTTCCAAGTGCATTGTTGCAAAATTCTCCAGCACTGAAGTGACCACGTCTATGTTCCTACTACAAGCTTTTGCAATCATAAGTTGTCATATTATGCTTTGTAATTGTCTGATGGCGATATGGAATAGTGTAGATTGAGATTGACCCTCGCGTTAACTAAGGGTGTCAGTGCATATATTAAATGGAGATAAGCTTATGTTACATTAACTTAATGCTCTTTAAAACACTGGAGTGACTCTGCTCTTGTTTAATTGAGTAGGGTTGATATGCAAGTGTCATCTAAGGGTGCCAGTGTGTAGAGAAACTCAAAGAAAATTGACTGTATCTGTATTGGTCAAAAGATCACCAGAAAACCTTCAAATAGCAGAAATAGAGCAATAAAATCCTAAAATTTTCTTTGTCCCCCAACCATGGTGGGAGACATTTTTTTTAGCCACTTTATAATTGCGTTGTTTTTCCAATAAAATTTTCCAGATACACTGAAGTGACCAAATCTATATACCTACTACAATACTACAAGCTTTTACAATTGTAATCTTTCACATTATGTATTGTAATTTTCTGATGACAATAGAGATTCTGAATTAAAAGGGCAAATATCATAGCTTTTAGGGGCTGGTGGATAGATTAATGGATATTATTGTTCATTCTCGTCTTTCTGGTCTGTTTATTACTAAAACAGGCAGGTAATTATAAATTTCATAATTTTGATTCCTTTTTATTTTTGTTTGTTTATGACATAAACCCAAATAGATATTTATCATGGCTTAAATAACATTTCTTTCCGTTTGTTCATGATGAAAGTAAAAATGGCCAGCAGCACTGCAAATAACGGCCAATGATTGGTAATTGCCAATTGTTTAAAGAGATTAGGCAGTTGTGAAAATTGTAAATTAGTAACAGTTTTATATCATTAAAAACTCTTATCTATCTATTTTTTATTCTACCTTCTATGATCATATCTCTTTTCATTTATATAAAGCTTCATTCATTATATCAATGTCTAGAAAACGATTTTACTCATATTTTTTTTTCTTTTGTCATGATCTTGATTTATAAAATTTTTACCATATCATAAAAATATGTACAAATCACTAAAAAATCAATTAATTTCTTTCATCAGTGTGAAAAAAAAAAAAAAAATCACTTGCTTTAACTTTTTTTAAATTATGGACTTTATCCAAACTTGATCTTTTTTAATAATGAAAACATAACATTGCTGTTGAATATTTTTCAAATGGTTTTTTAAGAATGGTGTATCTAGGAATTGTAACCCTGGTTGGCGCAATATGCATGAAAAATTGAAAGAGCTATTTGAAACTTCAAATAGCAATAAGAGTATCATTATTGGAGACTCCATAGTCTCCGGCCTCAAGCGCTATCCATCTGTCTGGAATAAACATTTTTAAAATGTCTTTAATTGTGGGATACCAGGGGACCGAGCAGAAAATGTATTATGGCGAGCTGAAAATCTTGCAATAAATAGAAACGTGGATTTATGTATAGTTCTCTGTGGCACCAATAATCTCTGTCGTCTCGATCCATACACTACTGCTAACACAATAATTGCAATTGGTAAAGTTTTCCGTAAAAATATGTCTCACATTTCTATCATGGGTATATTACCGCGTGACAAGTATCGCTTGTCCACATTGCGCATAGCGGCAAAAGATTTAAATGATGAATTAAGGCAACTTTGTCGAATTCAAGGTTTTAGATTAATCAATCCTGGTTCGGAATGGGTTTCGAAAAATGGTGACTTGAACAAGTGTTACTACTTCCCAGATAGCCTGCATTTGATCGAGAAAGGAAATTTTCATTTGGCAAATATTATATCAGATGAGATCGATAAAATAAGACGAAGTGAAAAACCATGTATTGTAAATAGATTTGATTTTCCGTCCATTCTTCATCATTCATCAATTTCTTCACCTGTAGTTTCGTCAGTGTACCATAATGTTGTTCCACCATCCTGTTTTGTGCCTTCTGTGTCGTTTCACTCACTGGTTGTATCAAATGTTTCCATAGTGTCCCCATGTTTGTCTTCTGTCCCAACCATGCCAAAGGCTACATTGTTTGCTATTCCATACGTCCATATGTCTGTTGAAGTCAATGTTGTACCTTCACTTGTTCGTAAAATTCCATCCCGTATTTCTAATTCAAAACCACCTATCATTGTTACAAATGTCCCACCTGTATCGAATTGTTCGTTAATCCATAGTCCTAGTTTTTCTGTTGTGAATGTAAGTGTTGTGCCATCACTTAATGTTGCATCCCGTCCATCTGTTTCATGTACGTTTACTCCATTGCCCATCTCTCATGTCGTTGTTTGTAATATCCCATCATACTCTACCCGTGCTATACAGCACTCATTGAAACCACCATGCCCTGTAGTTCAACACAATATGTCCAAATTATTGCCTTCTAGGAAGGAGGTTAATTTTATATTATAGATCCATAGAAAATTTTTAACTTATGTTTTTTTTATATTTTGCTGCTGTTTTAACTTTAATTTATATGTAAATAATGTAAGTAATTTTAATTTATATGCTCCTACTGATATTTTTCACGCTAGTAACAATTTTATTTCAAGTACTTATGTTGAAACTAATTACAATCTGCATTTTATAAACGTGTATAGTTGCGGCCTTGAAAATAAGTTTAATCAAGATGATTTAGTCAATGAAGACTCTCAACGTTCTTCTTTTTCGGAAAGAATTTACTTA
>JANSTP010128895.1:0-12750 GCA_025330745.1 Cladonema radiatum | reverse complement strand
ATTTAGAAAAATAAAAATTGGTAGCCCCTAAGAAAAAAAGACATCACTGAAAAAATGGTCTCTACCCCCTACCCCTACTGGTAGAATGAAATGATTATGTGTCATTAGACCAAATAATATTTGGATTATTTTCACATAACTCTTAGATTCAATTGAAGGCAAATTGATATGCCTGAATATTTCATTCCATATCTTTTTTGTCAAACCAAAACAAATTCTGATGCTGGATTGTGTTGCTTCTCTAATTCTTGAATATTTAATGGATATATGCAGATACCTTATGCATATTACTCTGTATGTTGCATGTTTTTGGTGAGTGGTTTTTGAGTTCTTAAGATTTTAGTAGAGTGATTGACAGCTCACCTAAAAGAAACTGAGGGGAAGTGTTGATGAAAGTGAGAGTGATCACTTTCTTCAAATGACAAAGCCTAGGGAGGATTGCCCCACAAGGCTCTATTTTGGTTAGTAAATTGAAATCCAAAAATAAAAATACCATGAAACTGCTCTTGTATGAATGAAAAATCCAAAATACCAAAAATATAGCGGACACTACCTTTAACTCACCCGCCTGTTGGAAGGAAAAACAAGAGAGTCATCATTCTTTAATGACATCATCATCCCAAAAGTTTTTATTATGCTCAAGACAGATTGTTCTAACTATGTGCAAAGTTTCATTACCATACCTTTAGTATTTCTGGAGTTGGCAATTCCTCTTCGGCTCATTTGATCCTCAAAAAGCCCGGCATAAATAGGGTTAACAGCTGTCAAAAACTTGGTATTGTCAAATTTCATATTTAAAATCTTCAAAAAGTCTTGACTTGCCTCATAGGTTTTATAGCTGAATGTAAGTTATTAGATTTTTAATATAAGAATAAAAATTACAAAACGTGCAAAAAATTATGTTGTTTATTCTGACTCAATTTATGGTTTGAATACAAAAAAAAAATTAAAAAAAAAAAAAAAATGAGACGAAAAGATTCAAAATTTTTTTAAAAAGCCATACTGCTATATCATATCAGGAACAACATTATGTATAGATACCAAGTTTGTTTTCCATCACTATTGATGCCACAGAAAAAAAAGGTGTTTAAAAATTACAGACAATTATTCCAGCAAATATATTAGACAGGGTAAATTGCCCAACAAACAAGAACTTTTTGCAAGCTTGAATTTTATTGTGGAAATTGAATCTTTAGATGCAAGGGGTCATTTTAAGCCTTTGGGCCATCTCCAAATTCTACCCAAAGTCATGTGAGCGCTGACGTCATCATTTTCGGTCGGTCAAAAATGGAAATCCTCAAAACCTTTCAAAATATACATCAATCGAAAGCTTATTTGGAGCTGAACAAGCTTTAATAAAAGATATACCCTTAATTTTCTGTATGTAGAGAAATAAAAGGCATCAAACTTACTTTTTCACAATATAAAACCGGGGGTTTCTTTTAGAAAAAAAACAGCTCATCATATTTTTTATGTATAATAAAAATGCAACAATATTGTTTCAGCCAAGTTTCTCGATTAGAATTATGATAAAAAATGCAAGTAAACATTTATTCACAAAAAGAATCATAGAAATGAGTTTGAAAAATTTCTCATGCCTCCTGTTTTCATTTATTTTCAGGGTGTATCCATAATTACATTACACCCCCTTCCATAAATCAGTAACCACAATAGCAATAGCAATGAAACTTTGCACACTTATCACAAAGCTCTTCCTGCACACTTTTGCATAGTTTTGATATTGATGACCTCATCAAAAAAGTTATGATGTCATTTGAAAAGTCAATTTGTATAAGGCATGTATGATAATTTAGAAGTTACAAAACAAAAAGTGCTGAATAGTGTGGGCAGTAATGCCTCACTAATTTGAATTTCACGTCCCTGTTGCAATTCGGATTAATTTTTTATCAAGTGTTGATGAAAAGGTCCTTTATTACTTACATTTAGTCCCCTCACCCTGAATGATGTGGTAATTCTTAAGACAATAGCAAAAAATGGTTAGGAAAGCATTTTAAAAAATTATTTTCATTTTTGCATTACATTTTTTACTATTGTTAAAGAGCCGTTGCAAGCATTTTTTGATTGTAAGTGGAGACGGTGGAGATAACTGAGCAACATTTTTAACATCTACACTTTGCCTTATTTTCAACCGTAGGAGGAAGGAGATGATTTAGCCCAAGTGACAAGCTTTTCGAATTTCCAGTCAGCATAAACGAGGTTTTGGTAACTTTTAAAGGGATTTTTTGTGTAAAAAAATTCAGTGAGACATTTTACAAGAAAGGTAGCCTGATAGGCCTAGAAGCTTGTGGTTAAATATATATTGTTTTTGCTGGATAAAAAACGTTTTATAGGGGGTGCATATCTCGGAAAAACCAGCTAGAGTCAGTAAAATAGCCAAAAATCTCTCCCCACCACCTCATGCTGGCTGACCACCTGTAAATAGGTTTAAAATAATTAATTTCAAAGTTAAAAGTAGATACATCAAAAATTTAACAAAACAGAAGGTTATTATCTGCAGTAAAGCGAAATGTGTGTCATATTCCAGGAACAAGGGTGGCAAGGGACATAGCCCCTTTTCAGCCATAGTAAAGCACCCCAGGCAGTCGCTTGAGGCATCACTTAAAGGAAATTAAATGCTCCTTCCAATGAGAGCAAAACCAAGCTCTGGAAGGCGTTAGTTTGTGATGTACAGAGAGTTTAATAGGCAAATTTTTTCATGGAAAACAATCTCATTTCTGAAAATGGCTTGGGTGGGAAGGGTTAAGGTACCTAAAACACTTTAACCTTATAACTTGACAAAGGTATTGAATATTTAGCCAAAATCAGGACTTAGGAAAGGACTACTAAATAAATATCCCTTGAATTTGTTATTTTTGCTTGAATTGTAAATCTTTAACCAAATTTTACAAACAAATTCAGATTCTGATTTTGATTTTCTTAACCAAATGGTATAATAATAAATAATAACAAATAACCTATGTTTTGAAGTTTTATTTGTCCAAGATTGGTTATTATTGGTTTTGCATAACCCAAGAGGCAATAAAATTAAAAGCTTGTAGAGAATCATTAAAAAGTTTAGAATAACTTTGTTTGAGGACAAAAACGATGAACTTATTTGGCTTACTCAATGATGCTAAGCCTGTAATGAAAGACACATCTCTTAGAAGACTTATGGAGTCTAATTTTAAGACTCTCTTTGCTATTTTTAAAATAGGTGACAAGACAGTGTATGTTCTCACAATACCAATCCATTTGACTATCTTCAATCTGTTCTTCAATGATCGGGTCCCCCCAGAAGGATTATATAAACTGGATTGGAGTAATGTTGTGAAAGACAACAGCTAACAGCAATGTTGAAACTCTTTGTCTTTGTCTTTATGGAATTTGGAATTATTGGAGGAGTTTATTCACGCCACAGCAACATACAATGCAGTTTATTTAAACTTCTATCAAAATACTATGCTGGTTTTATTGCATGTGAATCTGAAAGAAGCACACAATAAAAAAGTAATAAAACGCCAAATCAAATCTTGTCTGGGTTAAAAAAAATCCATCCTTTAACAGGAAGTATAGAAAATAGAAAATTAGTGAATACAATTGGTGACACTATTTTGCGTAAAGATTTGCATATAATCAATATTATAAGACAATACTATCTATTTGGTTACCATAGCTGCAGCGTTTTTCAGTCTTGGTAACTCAGTTTTGCTTATTTTTAGGAGAAATATCAATTTTTCTCACTCGTTTATGCAAGCAAACTGTTTTAGCTAATACTGTACCATGTTGTCTAGATCATTGAAGATACAAGTTTGCAAAATTTTGCTGCAAGACCATTTTTGGCAAAAAAATTCCTGAAAACTAGTTTTTAGCATCATAATGCAGAAAGCATCATTGCTATTCCTAATGTGAGTACTGATTTATGGAAGAGAGCGCAATGTAATTATAAAGCACCTTGAAAATAAACGAAAAACATGAGTCATGAGAACTTTTTCAAACTCATGTTTATGACTTTAGAAATGTTATTTTCATTCCAATCAAGAAACCTGACTGAAACAATTTTGTTACATTTTATTATACATAAAGAATATGATGAGCTGTTTTTTTCTAAAAGAAACCTCCGTTTTGTAAGATGAAAAATTAAGTTTGATGCCTTATACTTCTCTACATACACAAAATAATGGGTAAATCTTTTATAAACGTTTGTTCAGCTCCAAATAAGCTTTCGATTGATGTATTTCAACAATAAAACTCAATATCGCAGAAAGTGCTAGATTGTTGGTCAATTTCCTGTTATAGACATGTTTGATTATCACAACTAATGTTTATACAAAGTTCAATGGGGAGCTGTGTGAAACTGTTGCATTGCTGTTACTTTAAAATTTATTTTATTTAATTGGTTTTGGTAAGAAATTACTGTGTATGCATCTACATCAAACATGCTTTGCAGCAAAATAATGCATTATGCTCTTTAAGCACACGATCCATCTAGTTGTTTCATGTAAGTTAAAGAAAATGTAAAGACTGAAATTTGAAATCAAACATTTATTAATTTACCTTATAGGACCTCCACTATCTCAGAGTTCAAATTGTTATTAATCTACAATAGTTAGAAAATATTTAAGGTCAAGGCTCTACATTCACAGAATGAAATGAAACAAAAAATAAAAAACAAAAATTCAGAATCATAACGGAACAATTTCATCTTTCATCATTTAATACACTGATCAGAGATTATATTATTATATCATTTAATATAACTTAAAACTTATGCCGTATGTTTACTCATAACACTAATAATGCACTAACAAACAAAAAACTCAAAAATAAATCAATAACCAAACAATTAATTCCTTACTAAAAGGATGTAAGCCTTGACAAAGAGTAGAACTTCTTGCAGCGAAAAAATGAGCAAAGTAAACAAAAATCCGAAACATGTTATGATAAAGGTTAATCTCGAACATTGCCATTTTAATGGCATCAAAATTTTCCAAATTTTCAAATATTGCAAATATAATCAACAAAGATAACTTCTAAAGCTAAATAAAAAAGACTTTCAGGACTTGAATAAGCCAGTTGAAACATTTGCTAGAAAAATTTTATTTTCGTTCTGGATAAAATTACCCCCTTCAATATAATCGGCAATTCTCAATAAAACTCAATGAAACTTATCTCAAATAAAGTACTATAGTTTCAAAATACAAAAAAACATGGCACGAAATTTAGGTGACCAACGTGTCAAAAAATGTCAAAAAAACGTCACAAACCAGTGTTTCTTGGTCCTTTTGGTCGCGTCTACAGGAATCCACCAGAATATTTCCAAAAACAAGCTAAGGTCAATATTTTAAGTTGATATCAAGAACATTTTGTAAAATATCAGGGTTTTTGGAATTTCACACCACTAGCACACTACATTGGACAGCAAAAAGGCCACAAGTCACTAAATTGATATAATAGCTTCTTTTCAGGTTATACTGCCTGAGCCTTTATCTGAATCAAATTTTGCAGGAAGTTAGAAATTATTAATTTCTATACAAAGATTTTTAGGGATGACTTTGTCATGTGAGGTGATGACATCCTCAAAAACATAATACTGATTTTCAAAAAATACCAACATTAGCAAAAAACAATGTCATTTTCATGCTGATTATTTCTAGTCAGGCAATGTTCTACAATCCTGAGAAGTTTCAAGATAAGATGACTACAGTGAAACCTGTATAGGGCAGTCACCCTTCGGAACCAAAAAAAGTAGCTGTCTTAGAGAGGTGGCTGTCTTATAGAGGTTCATTTCAACGTAAAACTGTTATTTGGGAACTTCAAAAAGTTGCCTTCTTAGATAGGTGACCGTCTCATACAGTGACCGTCTTATACAGGTTTTGCTGTATTAGTTGTTCATTTATTAATCAAACAGTTTTTATTAGTTAAAAAATTTTCACCCATGTTCAAAAAAGGGCACATGGACAGGGGAAAAGGTCATGTATGGGTTCAATTTTTTTTATTTTTGTGAGGGAGGGAGCTCCTTCCCTAACCAGAATAGGCTTGATCTAATATAATATACTGTAATATAATATAATATAATATAATAAATTAACAATCAACATGGTTTAAATTTATTTCGATATAGCAAATAATTTAACAACCAAAATAATTTGGACATTATATATCACAAAAAATAAAAATAAAACTGAGTTAAAGGGACACTGTCACCGTTCTTTTTTTTCCCATATTTCCATGTGAGCAATGATTACTGAGAACCATTACACTTCCCTTGAAAGTCTCTACCTTTCAAAACATTTTCTGGTGGATTATTATTTTTAGCCTAAAAATAATAAAGTCGTAAACGAGTAAGAAATTGTCGGATTATTTTTGATTGGCTGAAACTATGGTTTAAACATAAAAATATCTTAATACATTAATCGTTTTCTGAAAAGAAAAAAATACCATTCATTTTGATCGACATTCAAATTATAATTTTGTGAACAAACAACAGCCGTGTAGTTACTTTCTATTGTAACTTACAAACAACAATTTTTTGTTAAAAATAAATTAATCTATTTTTGAGGATGATAGGGAAATATTTTCAGCACATGAAGTATCAATTAGTCATTACTGCTACCTGATCCACCTGATCGGTAAAAAAATCAACCATGACAGTGCCTCTTGAAGATAAAACTAAACAATGTAAAATATGAAAAGCATTAAGAATCAAATCAAATATAGATTTTCTATGAAAATGCTTGGTTCATATGTAAGAAACACAGGAAACGAGGATGGGAAACAATGAAAAACAGCACTTGTAACTTATTCTAAAGATTGCTTTTTGAAAGGTATTGTTGAATTTGAAGACTTTGACTCACAAAATTTTCCTAAAGTTTACAAATTCTGACACCATTTATCTCATAATGTAAAACCCCAATTTAAGTTGCATGATTCAAACAGAAATGTCCATCATACTTCATAAATAAGATTGAAAATAAATGACAAGAAAATGTTTACAATATACTTTTCTTGACCAGTTCAAGATCATTTTATGTTTTCTGTATCATGACTAATATCTGCGGAAAAAACAATTCTACAAGCAGTTAACTTATACCTTTTTACCAACTCTGCACATATATTATTGGAACCCAGAAATCAAATAATCTTTTCAAAAGCTTAAATTGTAAATACAATAAAATTATGCCAGAACCTATATCTGCACCTATATCTGAACCTATATGTCCCCTAAATTACAAACATTAAACCAGACACATAATTTCAAAAAATACCCAAAGCCTCCATGGGAACCAACATATAGGTGCTCCTTAATTTATTTTTCTCTAATAATGCCTAAAATCTTGGCTTTCAACATGATTTACGAAAAACCTTAACATATCTGAATGGTGACATAGCATTTTGGCAAAATTTAGCATTTTGTTGAGAACCTCCAAAAAATTTTTTCATTCTGATTTTATTTTTAAAGTTTCTTAGAGGTTTTCCCTTGTTTTTTGCCACTATACGAAAGAAATTACATCATGTTATAAAATTTGTTATAAAATAATTTTGGACATATTTTGTTCCTTAAAATTAAAAGATGAAATTATTTGGTGCAAAATACCTTTTTAAAAAAATTTTATAATCCCTCCATTCCAACTGGTCTTGGTAAATTTAAACAAGATCACTTTTTATCTGGATGAAAAAATAGTTACAAAATAAAAGGTATTGGTTATTTCAAACAAAAAATCTTAAATTTCAGCTACTACTTTTGAAAAGACTTTTTTCAGCTACTATTTGTGGGAAAAGATTGTAAAATTGTAAAAAATGGGAAAGGGGGGGGGGTTCAAACATTTCACCAATTTAGGTATTTATCATGATAAAAACTCCATAACAAATCATCTTTGTATTTTTATCATCTTTTCTTTTTTTTTGCTATTTTTAACACAAGGTCTGCTCAAAGCCAAAAACTGTATCTGCTTATTCAAGACAAAATAGAATCTTGAGTTTACTCTTAAATATTACTGACTCCATAAACTTTGAAAGCCTATAATATATAACTTGGTAATAAGAGCGACTTTTCATGCTAACTAAAAACAAAGAATCCCATAGAATTACACAACAATAATTAACGGTAACGTTCATTAGTAAGCAATAACAACTCCACTACATCAGATAAATCATTTTCAATAGCATAATCTAATGGAGATTTTCCCTGCTTATCTTCAGCACTTATATCTGCCTGTTTTTCTAAAAGTAATTCTACTACCTCAATGTCATGATAGGTATCCACTGCCCAATGCAATGGAGTCCAGCCATTTTCATCTTTGATATTGACATCCGCTCCACAACTCAAGAGTAACTTTACAAAATTCACATCGAAATGATATGGAAAATATTCCAATGAAGTGTGGAGTGGAGTCTTATCTTCGCCATTCATTGCATTAACATTTGCTTGACATTCTAATAATAATTTCAATATATGAACGTCTGTATAGGAACTTGAAACAGCATAATGTAGAGGAGTTGTGCTAGCCTCATCAGCAATATTAATATCTGCATTATTATTCATTAAAAGCTCTATCATGTCCATATTGACATTTTTTGTACAAATAGCTAATTTAATCGGAGTTGACAGGCCATCATTTGTCACATTTATGTCAGCTTTACTGCAAAGTAACGATTCAACTATTTCAGTATTATTGTTTACAACAGCTCCATGTAAGGGGGCCCACCCTTCATCATCTTTCATATTAACATCTGGGTGTTTACCTAGCAAACAATGTACCATACCAACATTGTTACTAGATACAGCCCTATTTAATAAAGTACACCCATAACGATCTTTTTTATTTATATCAGCATAATTGTCATATAAGATATCAACCATTTTGTTATCATCATTATCATAAGCATATTCAACTGGTGACAAACCAGAAAAGTCATCTAAATTAATATCGAGATCATAGTCACTCAATAAAACATTTAGCATCTTAATTGCACCATATTCAGCAGCAATATGCAACAAATTTTTGCCACTATTATCTTGACAATAGGAGTTAATCTGATATAAATTTGTTTTGAACAGCTCCTTTAGGACAACCAGGTCATCGTTTTGAGCAACATATTTTACGGCTGTGTCAATATCTATAAATGATCAACAAGAACAAACATAATAATACAAAGAGATATGTATGAGAAAGAAAAGATATGAGAAATAAATTCTATATTATAATATCTCAGCCCTTAAGCACCCAGATAACAGAATAATAAGAGGGTGGAAAGGAGCATAGCCATTTGTCAGCCATAGTAAATGCACACATTTTATGAGTAGAGAAATTTCTCACAAACATAGAAAAAACATACTGTCATTATAATTGTCACATAAAATGATTATAAAATGATTATATTACACAAAACATTACTTAAAGAGCCACAGGTTTTTTCCGATTCATTGATTGGAACACAGCCTAGTATTAAGAAAAATATTTTTTTATCAAAATTCCATTTGAAAGAGGGTAAAAGGGCATTTTCTGATAAAAACGACTATAATGCCTTTTTCTAAAGAATGATATCTTTCAAAAGAAGATATTTCTTTTACTTAGATGAAGATAACAAAAAGTAAAGACATCAGAACAAACAACTGATTAAAAACTGGTGGTTTATTATTTTTCACCTTAAAAACATTATTCGGTAAGAGAAAAATTGTTCTAACTAAGGAAATAATAGTCTTGTCAGAAGATATCATTCATTCGATTGCAATAATTGTAAATGACAGAATAACTACCCTCTGCAAAATAACCACAACTGTCTAAAGATAATTTTTGCAATAAGTGCTACTCCCTCTTAGAACCATATAGGGGGATATTTCATTGATTACTAAATGGAATGTGCCTTAGTGAAAAATAATCAATATATCCGGGACAGTTAACCTTTAGACCCTGCACATTTCGGAATGTTTACCACTAGCAGATGCAGTGTTTTTTAGAAATATACCATATACAAGAAAACTGGCTATAACTCATTAACTACTCAACCTCTTTGTGAAAATAAGCCCACTTTGCAAACATCTTTTAATAATCTACAATATGGTATAAAAAATATCTCTCAAATGAATTTCTATAAAAAATAATTGCTTCTAAATTTGAGCAATAAAAATTCCACGTTTTCGTAAATCAAAATGAGCCTTTGCGCCTTTTAAAACAGTACTGGCTGACTTGCCAATTCTTCCACGTATAACTCAAAGCATGCAGTAAGTCTTTGTTTATAGTCTCTAGTACATTCTCGGAAAGTTTGAATAAAATTGAGTTTCTATAAATGCCAATAATCCACACAAGAGTACACCAAAAATCGCCTTTCCAGGAGGATGACCGAACGTATATTGTGATAACAAACATATAAATTGATCTCTCGTTTGAATATCTGGCAGATATTCAATCAACTAATGTAAAGCATTTATCGATATAGTTTCTACATATTAATTAAAGCAAAATAAGTTCAAACTATCGGTCGAAGTTCGAAGTATTGGATTCTCCATCCAAACTTCTTGTTTATGTTTAAAAATGTATGCTCAGCACTTTGATAGTGATTTCCAGTAATATTCAATTCTTCTATTACTAAATTTTGGCTGATAAACATTGGAAAATATACTACAAACAGCTGTGCTCTGCCCATGTGCTCACTTAAAATTTCCCGTTTCTGAAAGTTTGTTTCTCCATCTGTTTATCTTGTCTTACCTAAAGTATTTATTTTTCTGAGAGTTCTATCCGAATATATGGTAAAAAAAAGCACTCAGATGGAGTTCAACTAAACTCCATAACGGGTTTTTCTTACTCAAAGTACTCAGACATTAAAAAACACATATATACGTCTTCTGTCTATGAGCTGGCTGTATATTATATATGTTGTCTTGGGTCTAAAGGTTAATCATAGCATTAAAAACAAAAAATATTTATTTTAAAACCATTCTTTTAAACATTTTCATCCCCAAACAACTAGTATTTGCTTGAAATAATAAAGCAGAAACACTTTCACTGTCTTTTAAAGGGATCATTAACTATTTTTTAAAAATTCATATAGTGGGGGCTAATATGTATGAAAAACTGCTTTCGTGTACATTCATTTAATAGAAGCAAACTTTTGATTGATATTGATCAGGGCGTACTATACTCTAACGCCCTCTACTATACTCTAACGTTAGAGTATAGTACGCCCTGATATTGATAGTTTAGATGAAAAAGTGTGAAAAAAATTATGGGTGCCAAATTTTTTGAATGTGGGATGACGTCATTAATTTCTTGGTCAAGAAAATTTTTTTTGAAAAACTTCCATCGAAAAGTGATTTAACTGAAGGAGAATTGTGGGTGGAACAAAAAATGTATAAAAACCATACTGTGAAAATTCTTTTGTTAGAATCTACACGACTTTGAAATTTGTATAAAATGCAGACCCACATTTTGATGACCAAAATAATAGTTACACTTTCTGTACTGATATAGTAATTAAAGTCGATGAAAAGCAAAGTAAATTGTTTTTAAAGCAAAAACAGACGCAGTATTACCAAAATACAGTATTGTACGAATATATTATACATGTTAATCCTATTTGTAACAGGCGTTTTGATCATCCACATACCAGCGGGAGGAGGGGACACAAATAAATCACAAATAAGAAAATAAGTTCAGAAAATTATAATGATATTGGTCTGGGGGGTCCCCAAAGTGCTGATGTCAGCACTTCTTTGAGTGGCGTCAGAACCCATATAAAAAATAGGAAATAATCGGGAAATTGAGTAATATTTTCACCCGATTTGTGTTTTTTCCATCCAAATGTGCCTAACATGTTTCAATTATTAGGAACATTAAGAATAATCACAAAAAACCGCATTTGAAATGTTTTTGGCTTTTTTCCCAAAATTTTGACACTAAAAATGACCCGATCAGCGGTGACAATCGGCCTGTTGTCACCCTTGTGGTCATCAAAACTCTATGAAAACTTCGGCCTACGCCAATCTTTTTTGTTCTGAATTGGGTTAAGTGATTATGTCACAAGAAAACTGATGACATCATAGAATCGTCAGAGATGTTGCGCTAATCCGAGTTTTGGAGTGTTTGAGGTAATTTTAGGCTGGAAAATTTAACCATATAATTTTTTTCTAATGCATCTGCATTTTACTCTAATATATGACTGAATAATATTCCAAAAATTTGTTTCCATATAACCATGGCATAACAAAGGCAGAAAAGTTACTTTTTGTCTTCAAAATTAGAAAATATCAGGTAGCCCAGGGCCAAGAACGTTGCGTTCATATTGTACCTCCCTTCATATCATAACTCTTTTACCAACCAAAATTCTGAACAAGTGTTAAATTTTGTTACAATTTATTTTTTTCTCTACTGCACGATGCAAAGCCCATGATATCAAAATATTTTGAACTTTAGGGAACTCTTTGCGGAGTTAGATATTTTGAAAATAGAAACTATTATAGCATAGCATGGTGTTAAAAAATTCGAAGTTTCCCTGGCCGTACTCTAAGTATTCCGGGATAAGGGAATAAACAAAAAACAGCTCGATATGCTGTAAACAAGAAATGTTTATTTTGGGTTAAACTTTGGATAAACACATATATACAGGTGGTGAATAACTGATTGATTGTCGGTATATACGCAAAACTTTCAACAGCATATGTTGAAAGATGTATTGCGGAGATAAAAATAGATGGCTAAGAAACTGGTTTTGAACGTACGGGATAAAATCTAAGCTTGAATTTATCTTCAAATA